>JBAMBI010000462.1:0-272879 GCA_037043535.1 Drosophila putrida
AAAATCTATATTTAAATCTATTCTATAAATATAACTCTATATCTACATTCATTGATTAATCAAATTATCAACAGTCATGCAAAACGAAACTTAGTCACTTGAACTTGTCATGCTTCATAGACGTTTACACTATATAAGTATGAGTCCAAATACCAATAATATTATTAGGGGCTTTTCCGATAGCCGATAGAAATCAAAAATATTCAGCTTATCAAAATTGATTATACGTATTCCCAAGCAATAAATGAATTAATGTCTTTACTATACTCGACTAATCTTCACATGCGCAATCTAATTGATAAAATGATAGGAATATCCTTTCATTCAAAAATAAATATGTGTTTTTTTGATTGCAATATGACTGAAGTGACCTCAAAGCGAGAGCTGTGACTGTGATCTGTGACTGGACTTGGCCAAAATACGGCACAAAAGCTCTAAGCCATTATTGGTTTAATATTGTCAAAGTTTTGGATCAACGTCGAGTCAACGCATCTTGGTCTACTTGTATCGTATATCAACTGACGCTATATGTATATACATATATTCATATATATAAGAGTATTTATTTATATGAACTGCTTTAGAGCTTGTTAGCTTAGCCTTTTTCTTTTTTTTCTGTTGGCCCGGTTATCGCATTTGTTATGCCATTTCAGACATTGTTGTTATACTTTTAGTTATTTATTCGCATATGCGAAAGTTAAATTGCCTAGAAATTCAAGTCGCGTCATCATCTTTGTCTCTCAGCCTCCAGCTTTTGGCTAATCTCAAGTCTATATAGTTATTTTATGATGTGCATGTTGTTGGTTTTTATATTTATTATACAATATACAAATACAGTCCCCTTTGGGTCTATAAGTGGTCTGAAGTCTGTCCGTCTGTCTGTTCGTCGTCTCTTTGTCTGCTCGGAATAAATTTTCGTGTATTGCCCATAAATTACGCAATTTTTGCTGGAATTTCTCTGAATTTCATTTTGATTTTATTTGATCAAATTAGTTGAGATCTTTAAAAGAAGTTGAAACAAATCAAAGCAAACCAAAGTCAAAACTCATCGTTGAGGTTGCATATAAAACAGTTTTATTGGCATCCTTTGTTGCTTAAAGGATTTCGTAGTTGCCTCTTTATTTTTTTTGGATGGCTTTACAAATTAATTTAAAGCGTGATTTTGTGATTTCGCATAAGTTATCACATGCTTGGAATATTTAATGAACTCTTTTATTGACAAGTTGCCTTTTGTGAATCATTTACATTCCAAATCTTTAAAGATGATTCAATGCGAGTTGAAAGTAGCTTGGGACTCGTTTAAATAGTTTTTTTTTTAATTTTTGTATTTGGCTTTCTTGCTTAGTTCTAATCACGCATAATTAGTCACAACTGGTTCTACTAAATTTGGGATTGTAATTAGCCTGACAAGCGAATCACAAGTTTCCTCAATGCGTGACACATCTACCCCTTGCTTGTAGGCTTGCATTTGTTATCCTTTTGAGGGAACAAATGCTTAGATGAAGTATCCATCAGTCGGACATAGGAAAACAAAAGAAAATCCTGCCAAGTTTCGCACACTCGCACACACTCACACACACACTGCCTGACAACTGTCTGAGTTGCAAGTTCCGCTTTCACTCGCCCACCAACAATTGTAGTGGCAAATTGTGCGGTGCTTTTCTTTTTGGCACGCAAAATCCTTAATTACATCCGTTTGCAGTCAGCGCGTGTATCCGGCTGAGAGCTGAGGTGGAAAAGCATTGGGAAAACCGCAGTGAACAACACGTGGATGGGATAGGCGAACCGCACCGCAGTTGGCATCTCTAGTCACGTTACCAACCAACCAACCAACTAGACAGACAGACTTACCAACCAACCCTCCTACCCTCTCTTAACCACTTTCCCACCGTCACCCTCAACCACCTACACCCTCCTCTGCCCGCTCTATTCATTTCTCAACAACAATTGCGCTTGTCACCAGCTGTCCACAGTTTTTCCACATTTTCTTCTGCTACATTTTTCGCACGTATTGTTCGGACTTTGAGTGGCTGCTGTTCGTCTCAGAAGAGAAAATCAACCACTAACTTCTCCCCTTCCCCTGCCCACCACAACCTTCATCCACTCACCACTTTACCACTCACCCAATGCTGTTTTTGTCACCTTGTACTCATTGCTGCTGCTGGTCAACAACGTTATGACTGTGGGTTTTGTGTCCTCAGGGATGGGCAAGGGAATAAATGCAGTAAAGAAGAAGAGACAGAGAGAGAGAGAGCAAAAGGTTGATGCACTCGATAGCAACGATCTATACACTCTGTTGTTAACTAAGGGCTCACTGACTTTATATGATTAAATTGCTTAATTAGAATGCACCCAGATGGACAGTGTGATGGACAATGAGGTTCTTCCGTTAGTTTTTGCCACTCCCTTTGTTAGTTTCATAAATTTCATTGTTATCAGAATCGATAATTAATTGATTTTGCTGATAACTAAATGACATTTTGATGTACGACATTCTGTAAATGTCAACAACATTCTTCGGAATGTTCACATAATGACATGTTTAATATGTTTCGTAAAAGTTTCGATCAAATTCTATCAGTATTAAAATACAAATTAATTATTGAAAACAATCAGAAATGTGTTAAGCGCAAATTTATTTGCAGTATTTGCAAATTTGCCATGAAATTATTAAATTATTTGTATTTCACAGAGATTTATCCGAGATAAACAACAACAAACATAACAAACAAATAATATTATCTGCAAATAGTAATTATAACTATAGATGTGTGTACATCAAATCCAAATCTGTGTGCGGTTTATTAGAAAAACAATGAATTACACTAGAAGCTTTGAGGTGTAGATGATTAAATACCTGGAAAGCCAATAAAATAAATGATATAATGGTCAACATTTTAAAACAGGCTAACAAATTGTATATTTAACTTAAGTTATACCCTGTATTTATAAGGGATTTACACAATATTAGCATTACATTACATTACATATTTGAATGAAATAAACTTACATACTCTCTGCTCAAAAGGTATGATAATAGTAATTATTGTATTTATAATTAATTATGTAAATAGAATCGAAAGCTCGACAATGTTCAAGCGCATTTAATTTAACCAATTTTTCTGCCAATAAATTATCATATCAATTTATTTGATTAATGAACAACAACAATAACAAAAAGAAATACACAAAAACAAACGGAATAAAGTAAATGTCGGATTATAAAAAAACTATAAAATAAAACTAGTTTTTCCATCTTATTGTTGAGCACATGAACATTTTCCAGTTGAAAATTGGCAGTTCATTAATATAATTAAAGCAGGAGGAAAAAACTTTAGCAACAAGCAAATAAAACAAACAAACAGCAAAAAATACAAATAACAAAAATAACAAAAACAACTGGGGAAAACTAACCCAAAAGCCACATAAATTAAGCGACGACCCGCAATGAACGCGAACCGCTAAGCGACCCTATGACGACCCCTTTTGGATATGATTTACAGGCGGCCAGCCTGACAAGTCTCACTGACCTCCCCTCCCTCTCTCCCTTGACAGTAACCCCAATTCTCAAACTCTCGCCAAATGGGTTGTTTCTGATACACAAAACTTGCGAGGCTGGAGATGGGCATTGGAACTGGGAGTGAGTTGGGATTCAGATTGGGATTGGTCCTGGTTACTGGTTACTGGTTAGTGGCACGGGGAATGCGTTGAGCTGCCGACGGCTGTTGATGTTTTCATAAAACCTAATAAAGCTTTCATTAAAATTTTTGTGGCTAACTTTATTTTGAGTTGTTGTGCATATTAATAATGTGCGAAGGAAATGCGCCAGACAACCCGACGCTCTGTTTCCACAGCCCCTAGATGTTGATTATAATTATACCCAGTACGCATTAGTTGCTTAAACTGGGTATGACTAAACATCTTATATGCTTTAAGTCAGATAATCTTCTTCTCACTCACCATCGTGAAGCCCAAATGGTAAGAGCTATGAGGCGGAAATGTTTACACAACATAACCGAATATTTCATGTTGTTTCATTAATTTAATAAAAACATGTAAAACATTACTTACTTTAATAACACTTAGTATCTCTGAGTTCAGCACACACAACTAAAACATTGTGCCTTGTTTTAATACAAACACTGATGCTAATGATAATGATAATGGTGATGATGCTGCTGTTGATTATGAGCAAACGAACATCTAAAGTCCAAAACAGGAAGCAGAGTCACGTTATTCACTTTGTCTATTTGTTATTTTGTGGCCTTTGAATATTTTCCAACTGTCAACAAATCGCTGGAAATTAATAGCAAGCGGAAACGCTAACAATATTTTGACTTGACCAGAGCTGCCAGCTGTGATTTCTATTCCTATATATATGTATATATTCGCAAATTTTTCATCATTGTCAATGCGGCAACTTTTTTGATGCCGATAATTGCAATTGTCAAGTGCAAAAAAGTTCACATATCATTTATTTCAATGAGCTGAAAATTTGCATATACCAATTATTTTATAAAAATAGCATTCGAATTGAGTTCCATTAGAATTTGTGGAAACCAACTAATGTTCGAGTGAGTTGTGGTTTTAATATTTAATTATAGGCATTTTTAATAAACAAAAAAATTAAACAAGAGCAGTTGGAAAATTTCAAAGTTTAACATATTTCCAATTTGAGCTTTATAATAATGAATAATAATAATGATAACTGTTTATAATAATGAATAATAAAAATTAAAAATATTAATAATAATGAATAATAATAACAATGAATAACTGTAATAATGAATAATAGGGAATAATAATAAAATTTAATAATAATAATATTGAATAGTAATAATAATGAATAATAATATTAATGAATAATAATAACAATGAATAGTAATAATAATAATAATAATAATAATAATAATAATAATAATAATAATAATAATAATAATAATAATAATAATAATAATAATAATAATAATAATAATAATAATAATAATAATAATAATAATAATAATAACGAATAATAATAATGATAATGAATAATAAAAATGATGATTAATCAAAATAAGATTGAATAATAATGAACAATAATAATATTAATAATATTGAACTTAGGTCAAGTGAAATTTAGTATCAATCGCAGTGAGGTTCTTTTAATTAAACTTACTTTAGTTACTGTTTTCTGTAAGCATATATTTACTTTGTTTCTCTTTAAATAAATTGCCTAGGAAAAACCTTTAGATTTCGCTTAATAATCTGCTTTAGGTTGCGGAAGTTTGACTTTAGCTTTGGTTCAAAGCTATACAGTTTTAATGGAGTATATTATTACTTTCGTGTATTATTAAATTTTCTCTAAATTTCAGGCTTTCGTAACGCTAACCCCCAAATTAAATAGACTACCTGGCTTTTTGCAATTGCCTTACAAAATAATAGCTGTGTGTGCTGAAGCTTATCGCCGCCCGGTTTCATTATCTTTCGAGTATATCTCTTTTGACCTTCGCCTTGCCAAGTGAAAAAGTACAAATTATTAAATCTACCAAAAGCTGAACTACTAAATTATATGGTCCAAAAGAAACTGGTATTTTTTGTTCGGAGCGCATTCAACTTGACTAGATCTGATATATGTATGTATGTACATTTATTTCCTTCGTGATATGTGTTTACTTAGCAGCCATATGCTAATTGCTACTGCCTGATCTCAAGTTGACTTACGGCATATTACAACCAGACAACCAGACAACCGGTAAACGTCTCGACGAGTTGACTTTAAAGTTAACAGATTTCATTATCTGGCAAAAGGAGTTCAATGGCATCATTTCATTTTGACATCAAACAACAAATCAAGTGCGATATTTGACACGTATCTCCCTCTCTCTCTCTCTTTTCCTTTTTCTTACCAATCTACCTATCTCTGTCTGCGTCTCTTACTTCATCTGGACAAGTTAATGACTCCCTCCACTCAGAGAGAGAGAGAAGCTGTTGATGATTATGCAGTTTCAGAGATTTCTTTGCAGCTTTGCAGGCAAACAAATTGCTGCTTTTTTATGCTTTCTTTTGCATAAAACATAAAGGAAGTTGCAGTGGGTGTGTGTACGTATGTGTGTGTTACATCTTTAACCAAGTAGAACAAATATCATTTACAGCTTTTGACCCACTTTTATTTTGAGACTTTGCCTTTCATAGAGCACAGCCCACAGCCAACGGCGACTTTTCGCGACGTGTGCAACGTATCTTTTTTTACTCTTTTTTTTACTTTTTTGCCTATGAATATAATAGTAAAAGTGAATGAGGTTCTTGCTACTGCTGCCATCTCCATCTCGTTCTTTTGCACCTCCTACACCTCCCCCATTTTGTCAGTGCCCTGGGGGCAGCCGTCGGCGGCTTTTTGCAACTATTTCTTTTATGACGTTGCCTCTTGTGGCATGGCAACTGCAACTGAGGCAACTGCGGCTGTCGTCGTGGCTATTAAATTTCAATTATTGTTACATTTTTCACACAATTGCAACGCGGTGGCGACGACAACCGCCAACCGCCAATGTGAAATGGCAATGGGAAAACGGAAATATGCTGAAAATTGTGGAAATTGTGAAAATGGGAAATGGAGCAAGTGTCGTTTGGTTAACTCACAACTCCAACAACTCGCAACATAAAGTTTAAATCCATTGATGACTTTTGCTCACATTGTTGTTGTTTGTCTGACATTTGCATCTCATTGACACTTTTGACATTTTCTCACATAAGTTAGTTGAACAATTTTTGTGCGGGAGTTTCTCGTTCATAATTTTACTCAAACTTGTTGCTAAACTGAACTAAAAATGAGTTGTGTTCACGTTTAACAGGTTGCTAATATAGAAAGCGTCATAAAAATTGGTGAAACGTGTTGTGAATTGCAATTATCGACAAAGTGCAACAATCGTAAATCGAGTAATTAGTTAAGGTGTTTATTGACTTTTATCGCTGGTTATTATCGAAGATCGATTAAGAAATGTGTCAATGTGCACATAAAATTAAAGTAGATACCCTGTATATATAGTAAGTGAGTATATTAGGTAAGTGCTAATCGATAGAAGACAAGTCTGAAAAAATAAAGTTTCCTTAAATAACTAAAATACCCTGCAGTCTTTGTTTGCTAGTGAGGTATATGCAACTATTCCTTTGACTGCTTGACTGTTCTGAAAGAGCACTCAGAACAATCATAGCTGTAATACTGTAAAGTTTTATCAACTTAAAGACTATCCAACAATAAGCCAAGCACATTTAAATGCCAAAACAGCAAATGAATTCAGTTTGTACATTCTAAAAGCTATAAAGACTATTGCAAATTTAAATTTTGAATAGTTAAATCAGCGGACTTTCTAATATAATTTGATAGATCATCGCCTAAAAGACAATGGACAGCCAAAAAGTTGTTCAAACAACTTTGCTTGCTCACTGTCTGTCTGTGTGTGTGTCTTTGAAGGCAACATGGCCCAGACCATTACCTCATTAAAGCCAGCTGCCAAGAAACAAAACAAGCAACAGCAGTAACAGCAACAACAACTAAAACAACAACAAACAGAACACCTCAATGGCATTTTAATTGCAAAACTTTAACGACAACAATAGTAACAACAACAGCAACAACAACAACAAGAGAAATAACAACAATAACAACAAGAGAATAAACAACAATGCAGTGGGCCAATCTGACCGACCGCTAGTTTCCGTTTTGGCCAACTCTTGATTCTAGCTTCGTCTTCTTCTGCCTTCTTCAAGTTGCGCCTCAACTTTTGCTTTTGGTTTTGCTTTTGCTTTTGCTTTTTCTTATGGCTTATTGTTGAGCTTGAAATTGATTTGCTGTGTAAAGATAAGTCAATATTTTATTGTTTTATTTGATGTATCTGAAGTACAACAACAAAAAAACAGCTGAGCTTATTTCACATTTATTGTTTCGCCACTCAGTTGACTGCCTCCCTCCCTGACCACGCCTTCTTCTGTCTCGTCTCGGTTCTAAAGTTCTTTTTCGTGTTGTTGTTGTAAACCGATCGAGCGTAAAAAGGTGAAGTCAGCCAAAGGCAAAGCTTAAGCCAAAGCGAAAAGCAGTTAACCTATAAAACGTTTACTACTATCTATTTACTTGGACATATCATCTGCATCTACAGCTACATCTATATATGTACATATGTACATATAATATATTAATTTATATATATCTATTTCAACCCAAAGCAACCCAAAAAGCTCGGTCCAAATGCAACTGAAAACTTGCTGACATTTCGCTTAACCAATTGACGACGATGTAGTTGCCGGTTTAGCATGGATTTGACATTTTTACCTTTTTTTTACTCTTTTTCTCTCGTCTTCTTATTCTTGATTGTTTCCTCATATGGACAGTGAATGAACGTTAAAGAAGTAGCAAAGTTTTACGAGGATGCCGCAATGCTTCTAAAAAGCTCTTCAATTGCATTTGACAAAATTTATTTCAAGTTTTTATGTTTTCCCATCATGTGGTCAGGAATAAGTTCTGATTGAACCGTTTTTTTCTTAACCTGGCCTTAATTTTGGAGTGCATTCACAATCTTGAGATAATTTATCGAGCAACTGTATTCTCATAATATATATTATAGCTTTGATCGAAAGAATTATCATTAAGAGACTCTTTTATCTACAACAAATAAGATATTTATATCGGAAATTTCTTTTGAATGCTTTCAAGAATATATCTCTTCTGTTCTGCGAATCTATGTTAAAGCTCTCTGTATTAATCTTCTAATTCTGACTGTTTCACTGATTAATTGATTCAAATCATTGTGCAGCCGAAATGGTAAGAGCTATGATATGAAAATTTCGTACTAGTCGAGATTAAAAGGAATTAACTTTAATCGCAAGAATTATCATTAAGAGACTCGTTTATCTACAACAAATTAGTTAATAGTAGTATTTAATATCGGACATTTATTTTGAATGCTCTCAAGAATATATCTCTTCTATTCTGCAAATATATTTTAAAGTTATCTGTATTTAAGTCTTTATCCTGACTGTTTCACTGATTCACTAATTAAAATCAATGTGGAGCCAAAATGGTAAGAGCTATGATATTAAAATTTCGTATTAGCCTCGTCGGGGTAGAAAGGAATTAACTTTAATTGAAAGAATTATCATTAAGAGACTCATTTATCTTTAATAAATAAGTTAATAGTCGTATTTAATATCGGAAACTTCTTTTAAATGCTTTAAAGACTATATCTCTTTTATTCTGCGAATATTTGTATTCTCCAACTAGATTCTCTTACTAGATAAGTCAATTAGTTTAACAAATAGTTTGTTGTTTATCACTTTCCTTAATAACTCTTGTCATTGTCCAACTTAGTTAAGCCTTTTCTCATTATCAACATCTGCATTTTCATGGATTGAAGAGTATTATTTGTCGGATGTACGAACATTAAAGCTCAAGTTGAAATTGATGTTGAAGTTGAAGAACTGAGACAAGAACCCAACAATTTGCAATCAAAACACTTTGTAAGTTCTTAGAATGGTAAATATTTACCCAGTTTAAAAAGATGTTGCAGCTGTCCAAAGGAAATTGTTTGCTCACCTGTAAAGAGAAAAAAAAACCAAAACAAAATTTAAAGTAAGAAAAATGCTTTTATCATGCCAGAGTCGTATAATTTAATAACGTGATAGAATATTGAGGCGTAGGCAAAACCTGATTGCCTAATTATGTTGCATACGTTGCAAAATCTGTGTGGAGTGATTTTCTTGGAAAATCACAACACCAACAATACACACACCAACAGACACTCAACTAATTAGTTTAAAGAGGCAACTTCAAGTTGTGCAGTTGTGATGCTGGATTGAATGGATTCTCGGATTGCATTGGATTGGATTGGATTGGAATGGATTCTTCTTCTTCTCCGTCTGATGAAGCTTATCGCGAACATGTAATTTAACTAAATATGGATGCATGAATAAATTCAATGGCATAATGAAGATAAACGCACAAAACCAGGACGCCAAGAAGATGCCAAACGAAGCAGCAAAAAAAACAAAACAAAAACCAAACAACAGAGAACTTGAAGAGTGGATGCCAGACAGCTAAATACCCTATACAAATTTAGTGCCTAAAGATTCAACTCTTAGTAAGGAACTAACTATTTACAAAGAAGCACATTAAAATGCACTTTTGTGTAGCTATTATTGAACTTAAAATTGTGTTTTTTAGAAAATACTAAAAATACTATAAAGGTGTTTTATCGGTATTTTATATGAATTACAAAAAATTTTGTTAAAATTAGGCAACCGAGGAAAAACAGAAAACATATTTTAAAGACACAAAAGTCATGAAGAAATTCTTATATATTCTTATATATTCTTATGTATTCTTATGTATTATTATAATAATATTAAGGAAAAGGTAAAGATTTTCATAAAAAAACAATCCAGTTTTCAATGGAAACATTTTCTTTTAGAATTTTTTTGATGAAATGGTTTTAATTTCGGCTTATTCTATTTTTGACATTTTCAACGTTCACTTTTCTTAACTTTAATTTTATTTTATTTATTTATTTATTTATTTTATTTAATTTCTATTAAAATGGTTTATAACTCTGGTTTTCCAATTTTTATTTTTCAAGCTTTCTAAATTTATTTATTCTTATATATATTTATGTTATATTTCGACATTTGTCAGGGGAAGCTTTTCATCGAGCTTAAATAGAAATTCACTTGAGAGACTAAACCAAAATGAAAGCTGCTGCTTACTTTAAAGTTTAAGCCAATTGTAAGTATACCCATTGTTAGCCTAAGCTGTGGCAGGGTACATAAATAAAACAACAACAAGAAGAAGAACAATAAAGTGGCAGGCCAAAAGATTATCGTGGAACGCAGCAGACGATGGAGCTGAAGCTGAACTGGCGGCAACTTTTGGCCACGACAAGCTCATTTGAGCTGAAAATCCAAACAAAGGCATATTTAAATGTTTGGCAACATTTTGAGCCGAGATGGGGACACAACAACACAGCAACACGCATTGCAGCAGCAGCAGCAGCAGGAGTCGAAGAACAACAACAGAAGCTGCAACAGCAGCAGCAGCAGGAGCAACATCGTCAACTTGCAACTTGGGTGTGTGTGTGTGTTGCAAACCCTTTCGCTGTTAATTTGCCAAACAATTGGCAGATAGCCAAGGCAAGCAGGACGACCCCGAACCAAAAAAGAAATAACAACAAGACAACAACAACAACAAAAAACAAAAATCAACTAACAAGTCAACCAAAACATTGCTAGACGGAATGACGACGCGCCCCAAGGCACTGTTGCCCCATTGTTGCAAGTTGTTGTTGCTGGTGTTGTTGCTGCTGCTGTTGCGGTTCTTGTTGCAGTTGCATATTTTGGCGTGCACGTTTTGCTTGTTGACTGTTTTTGTTGCTTTTGCTTATGCCAGTTGTTGGCCAACAAATATGCCAAGCAGCAAGACACCAAGACAGCTTAGACGGCCAGAATCAACCTCAAGACCAAAAACGAGTTGCGCCACGTCCCGCTGCATAACAAACATTGCAGCGCCAACATCCACAACATCCACAACTTCCAACTTCCAAAGCTGCAAACTTGATTTACAAAAACAAGAAAGTTAACCTAAAAACTATGCACAAGTCGAACTTTTAATGCTCTACACTGAGCCTCTCTTAATAATATTTAATAAACTTCATCAAAGTTTTGCTGGCAAAAAGCAAGAGTTGGGAAATCGTGTAATCCTAGAAAAAATGTTGTAAATATTTGTAAACAAGAACTTTTACAATTTTCTAAGAACAAAAAAAAAAAGTGTCTATCAAGTGAGCTATTAGTTTTGGCTTTAATCAGTTGAGAATTGTTGGGTAATATTTTTTAGGAAAAAAATTATGGCATTGAAAAAAATGTCATGTCAGCGCGATAAGTACTTTTAATAAAATTGAGTTGCATATTTTTAAACATATTAAAATATTATTTAAATAGATTTGATTGAATTTTCTAAATATTTAATTTACTCTCAATTTAATTTTAAATTTCAACATTAAATAAATTTATTTAATCGACTGCTTTAGCTTTAATTAATTAAAGAAATAAAATAAGTTTAACTGCAAGTAATTAAGTTGAATATCTTTAAACATATTAAAATATTATTTAAATAGATTTGATTGCATTTTCTGAATATTCAATTTATTCTCAATTTTATTTATTATTATTATTTTATTATATTTGTATTTATTATTATTATTTTATTATATTTATATTTATTATTATTTTTTATTATTTATTATTTTATTTTTAACATTAAATAAATTTATTCAGTGAACGCTTTTGCTGCCATTAAGTAAACAAATCAAATTAATTTAACAACAATTTGAATCCACAAACTTACTTAGTGTATATGCTTTAACTTTGTCAAGAATTATAAACAACATTTTTCACTACTTTCTACATGTATTTATCTTAATCTTTTCAATGGAGGGGAACTACACTCCGCTGCATTCTCTGTCTGCTAATGAATTAGCGTGTCATAGTCCTTTTTCTTTTCCTTTTTTGTCAAGGGTATCAACAAAACAAACGACAATGCGAGTACACCTAAGTCTGTTTTTACACGGTAGATTGGTTCCAGAAGAAGCCGTGTAAAAAAACCGTGTAAAAAAAGACACTGAACATACTTCGCAAAAATTAAATTTGACAAAAAAAATTTAAGTACATAAAATTTCAAATCGTGCTAAATGGAATAAAATCGTGTAAAAAATTAAAAATATTCAATTTTCAAACCGTGTTTTATCAAAACCGTAAAAAAAGACCGTGTAAAAACAGACTTGGGTGTATTTCATTTGCCGGCGCTCCAAAAGAAAAGAAACTGGTTCCCTCTTCGTTCGTGGTTAATCCCGGCATTCTTTTTTTGGCCAGTTCGTGATTAACTGTGGACAGTTAAAGGCAGCAAGGAGTTGAAGGAGTTGCAGGAGTTGGAGTTGGAGTTGGATGCGTCGATCGTCAGAGATTTGCCACATGTAACTCAATCGCTGGCGCTGATCATTAGGCTTTTATGTTGCGGTTGCCTGACTGCCTGACTGCCTGGTTCTGGCCAAGTTAACTGCCTGCCTGCCTGGCCTGCCTGCCTGGGTCCGTTCAGGCCTGGCCTGTTTAAAAGTCGATTTCAAGTTCAGACAATGGCAACGCTGATTGATGCGAGTCATCAGCCAGATACAGAGCCAAAAGCCTGAGTCAGAATCAGAGTCAGAGCCAAAAGCAAGGCACACAGAATTGTGGCGCTATTGCAGTTTAAACAATGCCACATTCACGTCTCAACTGAAGTCGACTCCACTTTGCAGAATGCGGTTCTACTAACTTGGCTAAGTAGTTTAATTCGTGGTCATGAACTTTACGCCATACACATATATAAATTCCAATTTTAGTGTTTTTTTTTTTGGCTTTTGTTCTCTTGTCTTTTTTGGCCACCCGAAAACTAATGACTACAATTTTTGGGGCGTTTTTCATTTTGATGGCTCGAAGAGAGCAAAGATTGATTTTTTTGGGGGGTGGCTTTTATGGAGTAGCAAAATGAGCATTTGGCCATGGCGCCGCTCCTATACTATACATATATAAGTATATGGAAAGATGAATGGCCAACTTGATTTGATTATTTACTTGCCACAAAAATCAATTTGATGGCGAGGGCAATTTTAGAATGTTGTACGTGACTCCAAAGCCAAAACCGAGATAGGTTAGTTAAGACAAGGCTTAAAGAAGTGCAGGGTGGTAAGTGTGAAGTTAAGGATGTTGCCAATTTTTGTTTTAATAGGAAATATATATAAAAAACCTTTTCTTTTTACAAAATGAACATCAGTTCTTTTGGTATGGAATTTGAATCCATAGCTCTTATGGTATGTGCTCTACGATGATTTCGATGATATTCATAACCCAAAGCGAGGAAATCACAGATTCAACGAGTTAATGATAAAACTTCAAAACTAACAATGCACAAATTACAGGAAGTTCAACAAACCTCGACAAATAGAAATTTAAATAAATTAAATGTACAATGTACAGTGTTAAAACCAAAAGATTAATTCAAACCGTGAGTGACAAAAAATATGGAAATAAAAATAATGAAAATAATGAAAATATACATATTGTAATATTGTTTTTTGTGTGCGTTTTTGTTGGCAGCACGTGGTAATCGCGCTGACCAGGGACCATAAAGAGAGCCAAAAGATACTCGTATCTGGTATGTGAACTATATGGCATGTAAATCACTGACGCGCAAACTGAAAACAAGCAACGCAACAAATTTAACACATCAAGTCCCAAAAAAACAAAAAAACCCCAAACAATATGTAAGTGGGGTCAACAGAGCGGGTCACAGTCTGTGGCAACTGCTTAGAGCATTTTGTTTGGTTTGTTCCAACACCATTTCCGTCATGCGTCCAAAATGAAAGGGGAGGAGTAGGTGGAGGAGTAGATGGAGGAGTAAGTGGAGGAGAGGATGCAATTCAACGAACCTGAAACTCTTTTGGAATCAAATCAAATTGCTTATGACTTATTCATAATTATGTATAATTATGTTGATGCATACAAATTAATGACACTTCAATTAGACAGCAGCAACAATAAAAGCGACAACCACAAAATGCAATTTTATAAAGTTTCCAAAACAACAACAACTACCACAACAGTCACATGATTAACTCTAATTAAATGCTGCATGAGAAAAAGAGAGCAACAACAATGAGTTTATATTTTTAGGGCATCGCAACTAGTCGAAGTTTTAAGACTCTTTTCTTTTAACATTTTTAGACCCTGTACTTTAACAAAGTACAAATGGGTCTATTACGTTTGTGCAAAAAAAAATGTGCGTAACAGGCAGAAGGAGGCGTGGCAGACCCCATAAAGTATATATATTCTTGATCAGCATCAACAGCCGAGTCGATATAGCCATGTCCGTCTGTCTGTCCGTCCGTCTGTCCCTTTTTTGAGTTCCTAGATCTCAGATACTATAAAAGCTAGAGACACCAAATTTGGCATAAATCGGATGATAAACGCTGAAGTTATTAAACTAACAATGTTACGGGCAAAATCAACTGAAGCTTAATGCATTTTTTAAATTATCAAATTTATTTAACTATTGATCTAAATTTGACTCGGAAATTTGACAACTCTGTAGTTCTAGTGAGTGCATAAGAACGTTCAAATCTATATTTATTTAAAAGAAAAACCTCTGGCAACTCTTTCCTCTTACCTTACCTCTTGGGAGCACAGCAAAAAAGGGCAAAAAGACTGTCATAAAAGCTGCGAGTAAGTTGCATTTTTTCTTTCTCGTTTTTTATGAACTTTTTTTCTCCATTGTTGCAGTTTTCCTATTATATAATTTTTGCAAGTGTTTGAGAGTCCTTTGTTGTTGCTATTGTTGCTGTTGTTGTTGTTGTTGTTGCCTATCGCAAGCTGCACTTCATCTTTGTAGCACATTATCGTTTATTATAATCGACTTGGTTAAAGTTTTCTTCGAGCATGTCGCATTAATGTCAATAACTGAGCGCACTCCATTTTTATAGTCATATCAATGGAAGCAGCAAAAAAATGCTATTAGAAATGTATAAATTGCTTGAGGACCTTAACGGTTCATTAACTTAAGAATGGACGCTCTATAAAAATAAAATACATAGTCAAAAAATCAGCAATATAAAGTTGACATTATCGACTTGAACTTTTCTATAAACGGAAACTAAAGAGTTGAACTTATGATACGTAAAATTAATGACACATGATGTGGAAGAGAGAATAGTAAATTAGAAATAATAGATATCTGATATCATAGAATTTGGAACAATCTTTGTCATGTCTTGGCCTAAAACGTTCAAGAATTTTAAACTTTGGTTAAGATTTTTCACGGAAAGTGGATTATGGGGTTAACAAATGAGTATTGCCTTAATCTACAGCCATCAAATGCATGGGCAACTCTGGTTAATTGGGTTAAGTATCGTTGCCAACTAGATTCGAGATGCTAAAATAAGAAAAACCTTAATGCGATACGGTGTTTTAATATGTGTGCTTAACAATTACACGGTTACACTTACAGACTTTAAAGTGAAATCTTCCCATTTAACTAAAGATTCAAAATAAAACAGTTAATCATAATATTAAACAGTCAGAGACTTTTCTTAGTTTAAGTTGACTCAAATAATTGTTTACAACTGTTTCGAAATGATTCTAGAATTAATACATACTTTCGATTCATTCTAAAAGTAATTGCTCAACAATTACACGGTTACACTTAAGACTTGAAAAGAAGACGCAGCTGACTTTTAAGTTTAATCTTTTCATTTAACTGAAGATTACAAATCAAACAGTTAATCATAATATTAAGTACTCAGAAACTTTTCCTAGTTTCCTAGTTTGACTCAAATAATTGATTTCAACTGTTTCGAAATGATTCTAGAAAAGAGAATTTATTTTCGATTCATTCTGAAGTAATTACGAATTACTTTCGATTCATTCCAAAAGTAATTACCTCAGGCACACTTAATATTAATGTCAAGATTACCTCCAAGTGGAAACAATTTGGGAAAACACTTTGATAAATTTAACAATCTGCCATATTTCAAGTTGGTATTTTTAAAATACTGACACATGCAGTGAAAACTATTTGTCTTAGTCATCAGCTCGCCGAGTTCTCGCCATCGTTAGCCTAAATACGGGAAGGAAAAACTCATCAGAGATTTTCAACACTTAAGAATCGAGAATCGCCTTACCCTCCACCCTCCATCCCCCACCCCATCCCTCAGTGCTTTACAATGGGCATTTTTCAAGTTTATTACTTGAACATTTATCATTGCACAGGCCAAACAAAATGTGAAAAAGAAATGAATTGAAATGCACTCAAGTATTTTAGGAAATATATATTTAAAACAACAAATAGCTAAGTGGCCTATAAGATACCCTGTTATTTTGATATTCTTAAATAATTTTGGATTTTTAAATATATATATATATTTTGATATCTTATCAATGATATTTTTGGCTAAAATTTGTTCAAACTAAACTTGCTTTTAAATTAAAGTTAAAAAATAATAATATAGTAATAAATAATAATAAAAAAATATATTTTATAATAAAAAAATAATATGATAATAAATAATAATAATACAAAAATACTAAATATAAAAAAAAATATTTGATATATTTCCATCTTTTTAAAGGACCAAGATAAAATAATTATAAGTATTTATTTAGAAAAGAAAATATATATATACTTTAAAATTTGTCCAAATTAATATTGGACTAAGTTTATATATATGTTATTATATTATACATATATATGTTATATATATATTATTCAAAATCGAGAATAATAGTCTTTAATTATTTGGTCTTATTAAAACAAAGAAAATGAATCTAAAAAATAGATAGTTCTTAATATATGATCAAAAATTAGACCATTATATATACCAATGTCCAAATTAATACTTGACTAGGTTTAATACCCATTCAAAATGCTTACAGGGTATAACTACATATAGATATATGAGCCCCAAAACGGAATACCACCAAACAAAAAGAGAAGCCAAAGTTCAATAAAAGCAACAAGAGTAAACCAAGTGGTTTTTTCAATAATATTGCGAATGGTCTGTCTACAGGGGAGAGGGGGTGAAGGCGTTGGACGGGGGCTCTCTGGGCGGATTCTTTGATTGTAAACTACAACAAAATCAGTGTAAACAAATCGCACACACACACAACTAAGGTGTGTGGGATAAAAAAAGGGTGAGGGGGAAGAGTATGTAAGCGAAAACTAAGAACAATGTCATGCAATCAACTTTAGGCCAAGTGCAGTCAGCCAACAAGTGCAACAACTACAACAACTACAACAACAATAACAACAACAATAACTCAACCAACAAATCAGAAACTACAGTTGAGCAAAAATAAAAATCAAAAAAAAATATTGTAAAATGGGGGAAAAGAATAAAAACCTAAAAGCGAAAACAAAAAAAAACAAAAATCAAGAACAACAACAACAACAATAGCAACAACAAAAGTATAATGAAAAATGTTCGTTGAGTGCTTTTGTATTTTGTACAACGTCATAAGGTGTACAATTTATTGTTGCACATTGCACGTTGCACTTTTTCTCGCTACGCACACATTTTGAGAGAGAGATTTATTCTTGTTTCCGTTTACACTGCCACGCCTCCATGCCTCTCATTTTATCGATTTAAGTCTCGAGATTAATACGTTACGTATTATCTGATTGTTTTTTGTTTTTTTTTTTTTTGCCTCAAGTTTTGAAATGCAATATGTCGATTGTTGGCTGGATTTCCCCGTGTGGTTTTCTCTCAGCTTTGGTTGCTTCGTCTATGTCAGTAAGTAGCTCTAGTCAAGGTTACTTAGTGTTCAGAAAAGATGGCGTAAGTTAGTTTCAATGACTAAAGTGTCGAAAAATGCAGTTAATACTCTATCGATATATACTAGTTAATGATGATATTAAGCAAGACATGTTTGTAAAATATAACGTACAAGATAACTATGAAACTCTTTATCGTGCGTGACTGACTCATCATCGTGCAGCCGAAATGGTAAGAGCTATGGGGCAGAAATTTGTACGCAACATGGCTGGGAAAATATTAGAGACAAACAAATTGCTTGTTTTTTGACTTATCGGAAACAGACTTACAATTACATTCCGAAAAAGATCGGCTGACTATATCACATAAAAAAAATCGAATGCAAATAAACCTTCAGTACAATTGATATGAAAAGAACTTATAATTATCAATAGACACAACATCTGTATATCGATAAATGTAAGTACAGGCTTACCAATTTCTAATAGTGGTCACTATGCATTCCTTTACCAGAAACGAGGTTAATTTATCTAGACAATTATTCCCAAACAGTCTCATATTTAAACATATTGTTATCGATCTCAGAATATTGGCATTTCGTTTAATTTTTATAGCACATATACTTACGTAAAAACTCAATCAAGCTATGCATAAAATGTTCGCAGTTTGCCGGCAAAAGTAATTCGATTACATTTTCCATGCCAGTAGAGGCTACATGCTGATTAATTACATTGGATAAGATACACGAGTGTGTGTGTGTACAGATACTGTGTATCTGGAAGATACTCATTGAACGTTCTACATTTCTACTTCACTTTGCGTACTTTTCCAAGCCCAATTTTTGTACTTTCTCTCTGCTGTTGTCAATCGAGTTTAGAGTTTTTCTTTCGCGTTTTGAATCTAACTGAAATTCATTTTATGTTTTTCTTTTTCTTTTTCCATTTCTGGTTTGTCTCTTTTTTATGGCTTTTGTCTGGGCATTCATCTAATTTAAGGTATGTATATGAATTGAAATGCTTGTAGCTTTTGTGGTTTATTGGTTATTGGACTCAGAAACACACACACACACACCCTGCTATACACACACATGGCATAAATGCGATGCCATGCAATTTTTCAGCCATATTTTTTGGGTTGGTTTCTTCTCTTTTGTTGAGCTGAACTGAAATTGACTAACGGGTCAAGGTTGACAGAGCGCGCAATGCTTTTATTTATCCAAAACCATATACATATGTACATACCCCCAACATACTTGCATATATGAATGCACACACAGTACAGTGAAGCTTCCACATGCTGCACTTTCATGACACTTTTAAGTCAGTTGCCAAAATGTACGGAACAGCAAATATTAACTATGACATTTATGACACACTTTTCTTACTACTTGGCTGCAAAATTACATAGAACTTGCAAGAAGTTTAAGCAGCAAAAGTAGCAACAACAATAACAACAATAAGAACAAGTGAACAACAATGCAAACAACAACAATTTATTGTCACGTGCCAAAAAAGTACACACAGCATACACATATATAAAACACACAGTGTATAACTTTGCCAAACAAGCAAAGAAAGTGCAAAGCGAGAAAGCAAAGAATCGCTTCTTTAACTTCGATTGAAATGCAGCAAAGCCGAACTGTAGATACCCTATAAATAATAGAAGTCACTTCTTTAACTTCGATTGAAACGCAGCAAAGCCGCCTTATAGATACCCTATAAATAATACAAGTGATGTCATATTTTATTAAAATAACTACTTAGTTGGAAACTGAGATTTTTCTTTTATAATTAAGAATCATTTTGTTAAGTTGTATTGATGATGTTATAGATACCCTATAAATAATAGAAAAAATGCCATATTTTATTTAAATAATTTCTTAGTTGTTGGAAACTGAAATCTTTCTATTATAAATAAGAATCAGTTTGGTTTGTTTTATATTAATTATAAGGTATTTAAATTTTTAAGCTCTTTTAATATTCGCAACAAAAAAGAAGAAGGAACTTCAACTAAAGTGTGACCATACTCTCATCAAAAATCAAAAATACTGTATATAGTGCTGTATAATGTTATTTTTGTATGTTTGAATATGGGTTATTCCAACATTAGTAAAGTAATATTATATATATTTATATTATATTTATTTATATTAAATTTTCTATAAGAAAAAACTTACCTTGTACTTTGCTTACTGAACAATTTGACTTTATCCAATAAAAAGAGTATTTATTATCTTATATATATATAAACATGAACTTTTTGGCATTACTCACAAAGTTATTCACCCAAATGGAAGAAAAAGAAAACGAAAGGAAAGGAAAAGAAAGGGAAAATACACGTAAGTGAAGGAGACGAAAAACGTCACAGTAAATGCCATAAATTTTGTGATTTCACATAAATTTCCACACTCTTCCACCCCCTCCCACTAACTTCCCGCTTCCCTTGCTTTCGTAACCTTAAGGTTTGCATTGTTCATATTTGCATATGAAATCAAGTGTTAAAATGCAGAAGCTTTCGTATTTCACATTTTGTGCAACATATCTTTGAACAAAGGTATTGAGTGAATATGAAGATGATGCAAAGGGAAGCGATTGGGAGAGGGGAGGGGGAAAAGGGAAGAGGGTAGGGAAATGTGTGCCGACTGTTTGTGCAAATAAACAAACAGTTACACACATACGTGTGTATGTATATATTTATGTACATATATTTAGTACAAAATGTGAGCACGCATCCTTTGAAGTTATTTTCAGATCTTGTTTGTGCTTTTTTTTATTTTCAATACTCAGCTTCTAAGACTAAGGAAGTTGACTTCACATCTTCTGTATCGAGTTATTAATATTTGTTAATAGTTATTAATTGTTTTTTCTGTTTATAGGGTATCTCCCTCTCTCTGGCTATTATCCCTTTGACATGGTCTTCATCTTCTCCTCAGCAAAGTGCGAAAAACTTCAAAGAAAATTGAGAGAAAATTGGAAAAGCGCACAATTGAACCGAGAGAAGCGCAAAATCTGCAATATCCGGTAATTTGGATGAACAGTTTTTTAGTTTTTCGTTTTTCTATTTTAGTTGTTCAACTTTTATGCTGTGGAAAAGACAAAAGAAATTGCTGCGTCATCGCGTATGCTCGCTTTCTCATCCGCAAAAAGAGACTCGAGACTAGAAACTAGACTAACTAACTAAATACGTAAGTATGTTTGTATGTGTATAATATGTACATTGTACATAGTTGGGTTCCGCTTTTTGGGAACTAACTGCAAAAGACAAACAATGGCAATGTCAGACAGTTTTCCGGCTTTTCTTTGCCATGCACTGCACGTTGAGGGTAGCTCAAAAGAAAAGCCGCCAAACGTTGGCAAAAAAAAACAGTAAGAAGGAATTTTTAAAAAGTGGGAGATGCTGACAGAAGGTGAGTTTAAAAAAGAAGGCAGGGCGACGATTGAAAAAATGTTTGTAATTTGCCGTCTGGCTGAGAAGAGGAAGAGGACGTGAAAAGACGTCGAGACTTTGGCCTGACAATGAGTTTTGTTTGTCAATGTCGCGTGCGTGCCGCATTCCGCATCCGGAGAACAAAGACAGAAAGACAGAGATAGAGAAAGAGAGATAGAGAGAGAGAGAGGCCAGAAAGTTGTCCAATTGAATTAGCCTTAGTTTAAAAAGAAAAGAAAGAAAGAAAAAAAACTTAACTAAATAGCTGAAATATATCTGTGTATACATATAGATACAGATACAGATACAGATACGGATACATAGATACAGATACAAATACAGATACACAGATACAGATACATAGATACAGATACATGCATTTCATTACAGAATCCAAATACTCAATGTACATGTAACAATTGCTTATTTACATTTGCTTTATTTGACTTACGACTTTCTGCCTGCTTCCCTTTTTTGCCATTTAGTTGGCCACGTGCCAAAACTAAACGCGCCTCCTTCTGAAAGAACGGGGGAGGGGGGCCAGGGCAACGTCTACAGTCACGCCCCAATCCCGGCCAGAGGCCTCTTTCAGTCTTTCAGTTAAAAGCAAATACAGAACCGTCTAATGCCTTCCACATCCCGTCGTTTCACATTTTTTGTTGGTCAAGTCAACAGACAAAATGCAAAAAGGAAAAACGACAAAGAAAAAACGACAAAGATGTTGCAAGCAGAATCTATCTTTTTTTTACTGATGTTCCAAGCAGAATCTATCTTTTTTTTACTGGAGCAAGCAGATACTTTTCCACTCTTCTACTATATATAGATGGGAAATTGTTTACGAATGAGACACAAAAGAAGTATTGACAAAATTCAGCACAACTCAAGGGAAAAAGTGTTATATTCTTTTTTATTATATGCTAAAAATTGCTCTCTTAATTTGTTATTGATTTTCGGTCATTAAAAAACGTCGATTAGTAATGTAAAGATGTCAAAATCTTCGATGTTTCGATCAATCGATATTTGCATAGGCGATTTTAAGATAGATAGATAGATTTTAAGATTCTGATTCAGTTTTGCATTTACGGCACTAGCGTATCTTAAACTTACTTATTAAAAGATCTCATAAAGATCAACAGTCATATATAGTTATATAGTATAGTTAACCTTCTACATTACAAAATGTGGATCAAATTAATCAATTAATTGACGGCCTTAGCTTCATTTCAAGATGATTCAATTCCATCATACATATGTGTGTGTGTGTGTGTGTGTGTAGATATGTCTATTTTTTTTGGCACTTGGCAAGCGTGTTCAATTTATTGTTCAAGTGCGCTGAGAAAACGCAGCTGGCCAATAAAATATGGTATTAAATACGCTTCTTCTTCTCTTGGCCAGCAAATAACACATATGAGAACGAGAAAATTGAAGAGCGTGCCTAAAAAATAAACAGAACCATTTCAGAAATCAGAAAGGTGCACAGCAGGACATTTGCGAATTTCCCAATACCCTGTAGCTATAAAATATCCACAAAGGGGTATGAAAAATTAACAATCATCAGTATATTTAACACCTGTTTACAGGGTATCTGTTAGCCAATCCTTTAGTATTTTAGCTTGTTTGAATAACAAGCAGCAAATTTGTGTTAAACAAAAGTTCAAATAAACATTAAAAAATCAAATAAACATAAATTCTTAAGCAATTTTCCAGCATGCAAAAAAAACGTTTCTTCGTTTTGTGGAGGCGTGTGAAATTTGTTGTTGTTGGTTTGACGTCCAATTTTCTAATTACATATTGAAAACTGTATAGTTTGATGTTTTTCTTTCAGGTTAAACTAAATTTATGCATTGTTGTACTGTATTTAGCAAGTGTGTAAGTATATCTATATTTACTTTTTGAATTAGCTCGTTCTTTTGCACGGGTTCTCATCACTTATTCTTTAGCAATGATGAATGTATATATAGAGATATTCTTTAGCTAGATGTTTTACAAGCTTGAGATGCCTTAAAAAATAAGATACAGATACTAAAGATACTAAATGTATCTGTATCTGAAGTTAGATTAAGTTCGAATACTAAATGTATCTGTATCTGAAGTTAGATTAGGTTCGGATACTAAATGTATCTGTATCTTAAGTTAGATTAAGTTCGGTTACTAAATGTATCTGTATCTGAAGTTAGATTAAGTTCAGATACTAAATGTATCTGTATCTGAAGTTAGATTAAGTTCGGATACTAAATGTATCTGTATCTTAAGTTAGATTAAGTTCGGATACTAAATGTTTCTGTATCTTAAGTTGGATGATTTATAGGTTGCATCCTAAGTTATGGCCCCTCAACGATTCCCAATTGATTAACAATTAATTTTAGTTGTTTTCTATTTCGGTATTAAGAATAAGAGTATTAATAGAATAATTCTCCTTCATTTTATTTTCGCACATTTTTTCCGTCTATTTTTGGCATTTTTTGAACAAATTTCTGCTTTTCATCAGCTGAGGGAAAAAAACCACACACAATGTGTTTAATATGCTTATAATTGGACATGATTTATGGAGGCCTCGATGGAGGCCTCAAGAGTCTCCATGTCAAAGTACTCAATGGAAAATAAACAACAAATACTTATATACAATATATACTTACATACAAATGTACATTCCATAGGAGTCTTTTCTCTCTCTCTCTCTCTCTATATTTTACCCAATATGAATAATACGTAATGCTTTCAAGTCACGTTCATTATTATTGTTGTTGAGGAGACCTCAAACGTCATTTCATTCTAAGAATATCTTATTTTAGCCATACCTTGGGTAATACCTGTATTTCTTGTTAATAACAATAATACAAAAACCCACTGGAAATTCAGTAGAATCCTAATACAAAAATAAATACAAATCTTTCTACATATCAATAAATCAATAATTTATTTATTATTCTAATAAAGCATCAAAATAAATTCAATTGAAATCATGAATAAATTGAAATAATAGCACGTATATTCACGTTTAAACAAACAATCCAAAAGTATTTTATTAATTTTCCTTTTGAAGCATTTTATCAACGTTTCGTTGAGAGCACAAACTCAAAACGAAAGGAAAACAATGGAAAAATTTTATCATCTTGATTTTTCTTAAATTGCTTCAAGTATTCCAGAACAAAAGGAAAAAACAAGACAAATTTCGAACAAAAGAAAAGAAAAGATCTCAATAAAAAAAATGCTGAAATTTGCAAAAAGAATTAACAACAAATGAGAGAACAAATCTCCTAAGAGCTTAAAAACAACAAACCCATTAACAAAGTTTAACAGCCTTGGCAACAAAATAACAACAATGAAATAAACGTATTTTAAAATATACAAAATGTGAAATAAAACATAAAAGAGCACAAAGAACAAGAAATGAAAATGAACTTTTAATAGGCAGAAATCAGAAATCAGATTAATAATTGCTGAGAGCGCAAATAAAACATAATTAAGACAATATAAAAGCAGAAAAAAACACAGCAAAAACAAATCAACAGCAAGAAGACAACAACAACAACAACAACACGCTCTCACGCACAGAAGCAGAGAAAAGAAATCTAAAAGTAAACTATGAGCACCAACTACCTGTGCAGCAGCAACAACAACAACAACAGAGAGAGAAGAGCGCGCGTGAGAGCAGGAAGAAGAGGCAGAGGCGCAGAGCAGAAGAGAGCAAAACCGGTATCACAAACAAACAAACAAAGCAAAGCAAGGCAAAGAAGACAACCAAATGCCCAAGCATGCATGCATACACACATACAAACATACGTGCATACATACATATATAGTTACATGCATGTGTGCGTATAAGAAAATGACGTCGACGTCGCGTTGGCGCATGCAAAAGCAACAAAAATAATAACAAAGAAGACACACGAAAAACGCAAAAGCAACAGAAAATGAAATGTGCATGCTGACAGGTTCAAGCAAAACTGGCGACGAAAATGAAATGAAAACGGGAGCTAAATTGTCGTTGTCGTCGCCGTCGGCATCAACGACAGACACTCGATGCGACTGGCGACTGTTGACTGTGTTGCATTCAACAAGCTGCAGTTGTTACAGCAACAACAGCAACAACAATCACAACACCAACGTATTTTTATCCATTAGCGCAAATATTTGAATGATTTTCCTGCTTCTGACGACGACCGCATTTCGAGTTATTTAGCAAAACTAAAAGCAAAACAAAAACAAAACGCAAAACGCGCGCGCTCTCTTACACCCACACATTCGCATAATCGCACACACACACACACATACGTACACAGAGTCGCTCACACGCATAAAACGGTACTTTCATCATATATTGTGATTTCTCAACATTTTCTTGGATTACTCACCTTCTATGTAGATCTGTAAATGGCGGCGACTTTTTATTATTCTGCACTTTGTTTATATGCTGAAATATTTAATTATTTATATTTGTGTTGCGGAATTTGGGGGGAAGTAACAATAACATGAAATCACAAGCACATGCTTGCCCGCATGCACACACACATTCACATACACTAATACACACGCCTACACTTGCGGTAATCAAGCACTTGTGTGCACTTTGTGCCTTTTTTTTCGACTTTTAAAAACAACGGCTTCGATTTAGATTTCTATGTTGTTGTTGTTGCTGCTGCTGTGGTTGCTGTGTTGCCGTTGCCGTTGATATTGCACCGTTGCTTTACCACGCAAAGAAACACAAACGATTGTTGGCTGCTATCAAGGCGACACATCAATATACCGCTTTATATATATTCAATAAGTATGTTAGCGACGTACATACATACATTCGAAAAACGGTTAATTGCTTTGGCGGCTCATAATAATTTTGTTGCTTATTTCAAAATTGTTTGACACTTTATCATTATTTACGAACACACAGGCAACGAAACGAAACACCAGCAGCGTACGAACCGACACAGAGACGCGTCCACACGCACGGACAAGAGAAAGAGTACTGGTCAAAAACCCTGTTAACTTTTCTTATAAGAGCGCATTGTTAACATAGCAGAGATGAGCGCCTGCACCACAGTGACACGACAAAGAGAACGCATACAGCAGTCATCACGATAAGTTTGATAATTAATAAATATAATAAGTATTAGATTTCATTAACATAGTCAACAAGTGGCAGCATGCTTAGGCAGTAATATCGTTAATTATAAAATATTAAGCTGACCCTTTAAAAAACTTCTCGTGCTCAACACGATATTGGGCACGCGCTCATCTTCTAGACAGAGACTGTTACTTAACAGAGCTCTGATTTCTTCATTTAACGAACAGTTCCAACTAGAGATGGACTTTTTAAACATAAACAAATAACAACGAAATACATTTGAATATGTAAGAACATTTAAAAGCTTGTTAAAAAATAACGAAATGCGTTAACAGTAAGTTTATTTTGATTCATTATGACGCCGAACAAATTTATATAACTGCATCTTCAACTTAATCTTGTCTTCGGGTGTGGCAAACGAATGCTGCAACGCCTCCATGGTCAGATTAATGCATTGACTCTCAGTCAACCCAAAAGTTGCACTTGCCAATATGAATTCATCCGATAGAGTTGTATCAAATACGCCACAATCATCGGTACAAAGAACTTTGGGAACCTCAGCATTCATGAGTTCCTTTAGATGATGAGCACTAACGCTTGAGACCGTTCCAGACTTGACGTTGCTCGTGAGGCAACATTCAATAGCTATATTTTCTTCCTTCATGTGGGCAAACCCGGAACTCTTCAGAAACGTGCCATGTCCACAGCGTGACATTCCAAATTTTAGCATTTGACGAATTTCCGTTGGATTGTCAATTTCCGCACAGTGTATGGCCAACTTGAATCCATCTTTTCTAGCAATTTCCAAAACAGGCATGAAATCGGAAAACTTTCCTTGACTTGGATTGCCACTGAAATCAATGCCAACAATAATATCAGAATGATCTTTCCGGAGTTCCATAGCCAATTTGACAGTCTCCTCGGCAACATCCAGCGGTTCTCCACGATTTATAGACGGCAATAGTTTCACGATAATCGCATACTGATTACAAGCTTTTTTTATAGATTCCACAACTGCCTCCAGATAATCACGACGCGACATGTTTTCATTGGACTTTGGTGTTGTTCGTAATTCCAAATACATTACATTATCCTTGGCAAAATCACGTATGGCCAATTCCGTGGCATACTGCAGTCCCTTGCGTGTTGAGGTGAGTTCGTGTACGAAACCGAACTTTTGAAAGCATTCGTTTAAACTGGCGCCCTTCTCAAATGTTATAAATCGCTCACACATCCCTGTAAACTCGTCGGTCTGCTTTCCATAGACATTCTCGGCCAATTCCCTTATGCTGTTGATATTTAAGCTGCCATTTAAATGGGCATGCAGCTCAACTTTGGGCAATTCACGCAAGAACTTTTCCATTTTGTCAAATTATTTTATTTTGTGAGAAATTTGTGCGTGCCTTTTTTGTTTATCAATTTCAAGAGTTGTTCTGACAGCTGAGCAACAGCTGATTTGCTGTTGATAAAATATTTTTATATCGATATTTTTTGGAGTTAATAAATTTGTCAAAGGACCAGACCAGCCTTGATTTAACCATATTTATAATTGAAACGATTAAATTAAATTGAATATTTCTGTCTAATCAAATAAGTGTTTGAATACATTTAAGTTGCGCGCCAATTACATACTAGCAATAACAAACTGTTAACCGCTGTTAACATGGAGGCAGCAGCAACAGCTGATAGGGCTGCACAAGCTGTAACAAATTTTCTATCGTTTTAGCTGCGATAAGTCTTTAATCGATATATATATATACCTTTATCGGTTTGCTGAGAAAAGAAAAATATACACAGAAAAATATAAATTTTTCAAACTTTTACTGCAGTTAAGTGTTAACTCTTATGTCGGAAGCGCATTTGGAGGCGCCACCATCGGTGCGCCTGACTAACGATGACTTTCGCAAGCTGCTGGCCACACCGCGTGGTCCACCTCCTGGTTCGTCGACCAGCAGCGGAGGCAGCGGTTACCTTGCCACAGCACAGTTTGCAACGCCTGCCGCAGCCAGCGAGAAGAAGAAGAGCCAAGGGAGCAGTGAACGCACCGATTTGCGTCGCAAGAAGAAGAACTTCTATGCTGCACTCAAGAAACAAGAGGATGTCAAGTTGCAGGAGTTGTCCGAGAAATACAGAGATCGTGCCCGGGAACGTCGTGATAATGCGAATCCGGACTATACGAATGCCGCAACACCTGGTCATGGGAGCAGCACAAATGCATATCGTGCCGTGGCGCCCGACATGAAATCTGGCATAGATGCCGCTGAGCGCAGGCGAAGAATTATACAGGAATCGAAGTTCTTGGGTGGTGACATGAAGCATACGCATTTGGTGAAGGGTCTCGATTATGCCCTGCTGCAGAAAGTTCGCTCCGAGCTGCACTCCAAGGAGGCCGAAGAGGAGGAAATTGCCGCTGCCTTGGCACGTGAGAAACTGGCCGAAGCCGCTGCAGCCGCCGAGCAACTGGAAGCGGAGCGTCGCGAGGCAGAGGACATCAATGCGATCAATGGTCAAATGGCGAGAAATATCTATAATCTCATACAGGCACGGCGATCCAAGGAGGTGCCACGGAATGAACTCTTTGCTCCCGGCCGCATGGCCTATGTCATCGACATGGAGGATGAAATGGACATGGACATACCCACAACACTGAAACGATCCAAATTTGAGGTGCCTGTGGCACGCGAAGACATTGCCACATTGACCACCAATGACATTGTGATCAATAAGTTGTCCCAGATCTTGAGCTACCTTCGTGCCGGTGGACGCAACAAGAAGAACAAGAAGCGTGACAAGGATAAACCGCTGTTCTACGAAAAGGAAGTGGAGCATGTACGTCAGCATAGTAACAAAAATGGAGCAGGTGCTGGAGGAGGAGGAGGCGGAGGTGATGCTGCTGGCAGTAGTAACAACAACAAATCCAACAAACCTCAGGGTGACAACATCTACGATGACGTGGGCGACTATCAACCAAGTGCAACACGTGGCGGTGATCGGAATACCTCCAAGCCCGCACAATCGTACTTTGGTGATGCTCCTCCGGAAGCTGAGGAGCCAGTGATAACCAGCATACCGCCACCTCCAAAGATATCCAAGGCAATGGCCTCGAGATTTGCCAACGAACCCGAAGGCTATGCCGAATGTTATCCGGGTCTGGAGGAGATGAACGACGCCATCGATGATTCCGATGATGAAGTCGATTATACCAAAATGGATTTGGGCAACAAGAAGGGACCCATCGGTCGCTGGGACTTTGACACCCAAGAGGAGTATTCCGACTATATGAGCACCAAGGAGGCGTTACCCAAAGCCGCCTTCCAGTATGGTGTCAAAATGCAGGATGGCCGCAAAACCCGTAAAAATAAAACTGAAAAGAATGAAAAAGCTGAACTCGATCGCGAGTGGCAAAAGATTCAGGTATAGTTTCCTCTTTAACAGAAGCTATTGTTTCCAATCCTAATCATGACTCTTTCTTTTTACAGACAATCATACAGAAGCGTAAGTTGCCCAAGGATGGCGGCGGCGGAGGATCTGGAGGCGGCGGTGGCGATGAACCTGACTATAAATCTGCTAAATATTAAAAGTGAACAGAGGAATACCCAAAAGTTGTTCAGAATAGAAACTATAACCTTCGATTTTCGATTAATAAAAGTACAATTAGTTTAAAAAAATCTTCGTTTTCCGTGAGGTATAGTTACAGATCCCAGAAGGACTATTCCTGACAAGCTGATATGATGTCCATCCTACTTTTTATCTCTGCGTTTTTTAAGTAAACTATCATAACATATTTATTTTATAGTAGTACTATGAAAAATCGTTCGAAAACGGGATTGAAAAATGGAAAACTTCTATATCTTTGCTTAGATATCATTTCAGTTTATCAAAAGTTAGCTTTTATATAGGAATGTTCTACAAAGCTGTAGATCTTTTGCCGACAATTGCTTTTGTAAACCACTTTTCCAATTGTTTAGCTCTTTAATTATTTAAATTAAATTCAATAAATTTTAAGTTTGTTTTAAATTTTGACTATTTTCTTTTACTTTTGAAAGCTGTTTGTTTGAGGACACCAAAAATTCATTTTCAGTTGATAATTCCGACTAATCAAAAATAATCATTTTTTGATTCATTTTGAATCATTGTAATTTTAGATTAATTCTGATTTTTTGTAATCGCAATCATTAAATAATTGTTTTCGTTACTCTTGTTTTTTTAAATTTTAACCGATTTTAACTTTTTTAAACATCACTAACTATCAAAGAGACAATTTCCATCAAAATTTTTATTTAGAATTTCAGTTTTGTGCATTTGAAAAACTTTAATTTGGTTTATCAAAGCTATTTAAACTCTCATATCTTTTTCCAAATATCTTTTGAAAAACAGTCTTTTCAAAAAGTATAATTTTTTGAAACCATTTTTTTAACCTTTTTTATATTCATGGAATCAATTTAAATACTTACTTTAACAAATTTAATCTTTTCAAATCCATAAAAAATGCCAATTTAATTTCTTTTTTATATATATATATTTTAAACATTAATCGCTATTTATAATAATTTGTTGTAAAACATTAAATATAATTATGTATGTATTGTAGGTGTACCATGTATAATTCTTATTTTGCTCACACAACTATTCATATACGAATGTATATATATATAGATGTATATATTTTAGCCACTTTATCACTATGCTTATATTTTCTTATCATTTTTGTTGCCATAAATGTGCCTGATCTTTGAGCTTCTACTGGGAATAGCTGGGGAGGATTACGAGCCATGGAACGGAGTCGGGGGCGGACTTATTGATGGATTTAAAAGAGATTTTGGTAATTGAATTAAACGATCCTTATCGAGGAAAAGGACACTCCAAAAAGTTGTGGTCAATTGAGGAGATTTGTTTCTTGATTGAAGATCATATAATAGACAATTACCGAGATTTGTATTGTTTGCTGCTTTAAACTCTTAACATTGCATATTGTTTAAATAAATACACACACACACGCATATACATACAAATACAATAAATGAAATCCATATAAAAAATAACTAAACATTTGCAGCGCTATGAGAATTAATTAACACTATGCTATGGTTAATTCCCTGCTCTAAGTATCTCTAGGTGCTATGGTGTGATATCTTTCTCTAGAAGATTACCTATGTGTGTATGTGTATATGTATGTATGTATATGACACACTGATGTCTGGGGGAATGCTTAGTACAATTGTAATTGTATCTATCTTAATGTGCATGCATGTATATATATATTATATACTATATATATAATATTAAGTGTGTGTGTATCAACTATCACTACATATTGACAAATATGCATAAGAAACACGACAAAAATATACATATCTATGTTATCAGGATTCAGGATTCAATATTCGGCTATACCGAATTCCTTTAATACCCTTCGCATGGTTCTGTTGTCCTTTGTATTAGAAATAAAATCAGATATGTTGCACGTATTTCGGATGCTGCCAAACATCCTCATCAGTGACCTTTGTGGATGCCACAAAAGCAAACATATCAGACAACTTATCACAAATTGAGGCACGCATAAAAAACGTATAGTTAAATGTAAACAACGATCTACGCTGCTACAAGAAACAAGTTCAATTTTCTCAAAGTAATTTTAAGTGTTAAGCCAGGATATACTCAAAACTGAGACTGAGCTCAAACTGCTTTTTAACTGCTCACAAACAGCTCACAAGGATGTCCACAGTGTTGCCAATTTTTCCTTTTTCCAGGCAGATTTGTCTTGTGATTAAGAATTCCAATTAATTGAAGAAACTTAACCCAAAATTTTTTCTATTTTGTGTGCATTTGGCGTTACATATTTTAAGCATTTTTCTACCTCTTCTCTTTATTTAAATTTATAACATTTTTTTTCTAAATCTGTCCCTTTTTGTAAGGGTCAAATATTGGCAACAGTGGGCCATACAAGTCCACAGACACAATGCATGCAGCGTTGCCAACTTTCACCGTTTTTATAGCAAGATTTGAAAACCAAAATGACATGTAAAAAAAGTATAATACTTTATGAAAATAATTGCTAAAAATAGTGAAGTCCTTATGCACTCAAAAAATATACAAATTTCTTTGATTTACGTGTTTTTTCAATACCTAAAATATGTTGTTAAAATTGTAAAAATAAATACAATAGCTAAATTGGCAACACTGAGGGTAGAGATGCATTAGCTGTAGGTGTAAGACTCCAAATGCAACTGCTCACAAACTAATCACATGTACATACAGTGAAAAGGACACCTATAATAGGCGGACGTTCCTTTTGACCCAACACTCTTTCCAAAACGTTGGTTTTGGTTGGGTTTTCAGATCTCCTTAAGCGGCGGAAAGTTGCCTGTTTTAAACCACAACTATGTTTACAAGTGTGTTTAGATTTCAATTGCAACTCATGAACTTTCAAAGTGAACCTCAATACTTCTCTAAACCTTTTCAAGTCACTTTATGGCATAAACCAAACGTTTATACGAAGCAGCTTCAAATGGCAAATTTTCGATAAAAAAAAGTGTCTATTCAAGATAAACTTGAATTCTTTCGTATCAAAATCTTTTTCAAATCTCATTTCTGATGCGAAGGGCAATATTTCATTTTACAGATGATGGAAACAAAAAGAAAATTCTTTGGTTTTGTATACGGGCTATTAGTTTAGACATCCTGTGGAAACGAATTCCGACTGAGTTTTGTTTGGGGTTGGCGAAATTGTGGCGAAAGTGGGAACAGAGCTTAAAGTAAAGAATTCTTGGTGCGTCCTGTGACTTAAGAACTAAACGAGACAAATGTTGTTGTTTATTATGTACTGTGTGTGTGTGTTTTTGTGTGTGATTCTGATTGCCGCTGCCGTCGTCGTCGTCGTTTTTGTTGCTGTTTTTGTTGTCGTTCCTTTCGAGGAGGAGGATTAAGAGGAGTTGGAGTTGGAGGTGATGAAGGAGATGAAGGAGGAGTTGTTGACTCTCAGTCATGCCAATTAATTGTCATCGATAGACGCCGCCTCTCCACCAGCTTAATGTCCTTGACACACAGATCATGCTTCGAATTGCTGGCAAATCGAATCACGGACTGTGTGCTCACTTGTGGCACATGCCGCAGATCCAACCACACCAGACTCTCGCACTTGGACAGATGCTCCAGCGAGTTCTCCGACACCAAACGACATGCACTCAAATTCAGCTCAGCCAAACGTCCAATTGCTGTGGGTGAGGTGCCAATTTGGGCCACTCCCGCATCCGTTATCCGTTGGCACGATGAGAGATCCAAATGTTTGAGATGTGGCAGCGATTGCATTATGTAACGCACAGCCACATCGGAGATATCGGTGCCGGCAAGTTTGAGGATCTTGAGGTCACGCAATCGTGTCTTGGAATCACTTAAGCCAGGACGTGAATCTTTGGGTGGTGACAAGATATCCCGAATGGCAGCATCATTCAAGCCGCGCACAAAACTCAAATCGAGTATCTGGAGCGGGGGACAGAGGCATGTGTGCAGTGCCAGCACCGCTTGAATGGGACAATTCTGTAGCGAGAGATTCTTGAGAGCCGGCAGACGTGCCACCAACCATGCCAGCTGCCGTTTGGCCAACTGTGTCCAGTCCAGAATCAAATGTTCCGGCTGACGACGCACGATGGCCGTCAAAAGGGATGCGGATATTTTGAGTTCAGCGCAATTCATGCGCTTCCAGAGATCGGGATCGACGGCAACATTCGACCATGCCTTGCACACGGAACAGCACGTCACCAGCGTCTCATGGGGCAAATACCGGAAGATGATCTTCAATATGGTCGGATCCAATGCCAGATTCTGAGAATGCGAATGGGAGCTGCTGCTGCTGCTATTATTGTGATGCACATGATGATGACTGTGACTGTGATGATGACTGTGACCGTGACCGTGACTGTGATGGTGATGATTATGATGATGTCCATTGGCTCCATTGCTGGGCAGTGTGGTGCCACCAGTTGCCGTTGTGCCCGCTCCGTTCCAGAGCCTGCTCCATTGTTGATGCCATTACTGGCACCATTACTAACACCCGATCCACCACCCAAGGCGGAGCCCGATGATGGCGTCGGACGTACCACATATTGTGGCTTCTTTAGCACACGCGTCGATGAGTTGAGCATCTGTTGTGCCAGCTGAGAACGGATCGAGTTCTTTTTACGTGAACCACTGCCACCTCCTGTACCACCACCACCACCGTGTCCAGTCGCCGTGGCATTTGCACCTCCGCCTGCAGTGCCACACTCCATGGAACTGGAGCAGGGGGCATCGTTACTCTCCTGCATGCTGCTGCTAACACTGGTCCCATCATCACTCTTGCGACGCTTCACCTTATCGCCCAGCAGATGATGATGATGCGGATGATGATGGCCAGCTGCAGCATTGGGCGATATGCCCGGCGAGGGCGTGTCACAGCTATTGTTCCGCTCCGTCTTCACCTCCAGTTGATGGTGACGCTTCATGCCATGTTTCCAGTGTGTCGTATGCTGGCCACTGTTGCCCGATGATTCCATTTCCGATTCGCTGGTAAACACAAAGTCATTATATTGTCCCACCGGTGGGGGTAGTAAATTGCCTCCTCCTCCTCCTGCTGTTCCTGCTCCGGCTGCACCTCCTCCAGTTCCTCCACCTCCGCTAACCTCATGACCCTCAGCAGCATTGTTGCCATGCGAAACTGATACACGTCGAACTTCCGATGATTTTTGACGTGCTCGGAAATGTCGGGGCTGCAAATAGAGGACAGGAAAATCAATTATTTCCAGGGAAATTCAATTGCACTTTCATTAACATGGGCATGTTAAATGAAAAGGGTTAACATAGCGCTGATAACAATATGCACATGTTAAGAGAGAGTACATTGCTGTTAATAACATAGTTATACTCTGTTAGCGAACTGCAGACCATTGCAACGTTAACAGCGCACTGTTATTATTGGTACAATTGTACCAAAAGTGGTACATTGGATAACATTCATTATTGTACTTTTTTTGTGAATAAAACAATGGAAAAAAAAACAAAAGATAGACTATGTTCAAAGTGTTGCATAGAATGTTCAATTTTGAAGAAAATCTGATAGAAGTACTGGTTACATAAAATGATGTGACAATCTGTACTTTTATTAACAGTGAAGTGTTGTTTCAAAAGCACAAAGTGTTGTTAACATTAAACGGTTCTGTTAACAGCGCTGTTAATGTGAATGTTACTCACTTTGTAGTCATAGTTTTTGCCAGAGCGACAACAACTGGGACACTCCCAGCTATTGGGTAGATCTTCATTGACAATGCCCTTGGCATCGGCCGCATCCTCAGTGCCATCGAGCTGCGAGAGAGCACAATCGGGATGGGCAATCTCATAGCAAACGGAGCACTCCATCAATGCGGAGGGACCTTCAAGCGAGGCAAGTTGTTTGGTCTGTGGCGACACTGGCGTCTGTCGCCAGCCATCCAAATGGCAGTAGACACACTGTGCCGTCACCGGGAGCATCGGAGACAGACATTGTCGCATCATGCACGTCTGTTTGGCTCGCCCAGGACCACCAAACTTCACCATATCCATGCAGAAGGGACAAGTGCCACAATCCGAGCGCTGACATGCCGCACAATTCTTGCAACGCGTACGTCGTCGTCTCGGTTGTCCGGTGCCGGTTAAATGAGGTGATAACTTGGCACCAGCTTCACCTGGCGACGGACAATTGTCGAGATTGGCAGCCATGCCGCTGCCGCTGCCACCGCTTGTGGCATCCACAAGCCCGGAGCCAGAACTGGAACTGGAGCAGGTGGCAATTACACTCACAGCATTCGGATTACCAAGATTTGTGGGACTATTGCTGTTGTTGCTACTGTTGTTGTTGTTGCTGCTGTTGCTGCTGCTGCTTGCGGCAGCTGCCACAGCGTTTGCCAAGTGCATCTTCTTTGGCGGACGATACTTAAGTGTGTCCGTGGGCAGCACAAAGGTTGCTTCTGTGAAAGGAAGAGGAGGGAAATTATGGCAATATCCTATTATATATTTCCTATTCTATTTTCCTGCCAAATCAAACTTTTATGTGATTTGTAGCATCGCAAAATCTTGACATTTTCCAATTCCCCCCAAATCTGACTACTCCCCAAACTTTACGCTTTTCCCGACAAATCTGGACATTTTCCAGACGAAATCGAACCTTTTTCTCCCCAAATCTGGCTACTTTTAATAATCTATAATTTCCCCCCCCCCAAATCAGATTTTGTATCCCCGCCAAAGGTGGACTTTCCGACAAAACTAGCCTTTTTTCGCTAAAGTTAGCTTTTGTCACTTTTTTTCTACTAACTCTAGCTATTTCCCGCCAAATCTGGCCTTTACCATCTATACCATTCATACCCCATATATCATTAATCTCACCTGGCTGTGTACCATGTCCACTTGATGTGCCATTCTCAAGCTGCTCCTTCTTGAGCACTCCATTGCTATACTCCACACCTGCCCCACTGTTGTTGAAACTATTGTTGTTATTGCTGCCCGTGTTGTTGCTAGTGCTGGTGGGATCCGCCTCGGACTCGGCCTCCCTGGCGGCTTCCAGTTGCTGTTGCTCCCGTATGACTTCAGCATTTTTCCGTGCAATTTCCTGTTTGATTTCTTGCTTGACTCGCGTCCGATCGTAGAGCTGAAATTGATGCGGATGTTCGGTAGCGGGTCGAAGGACGGACATGCCTGTTACGGCCATATCCTGTTGATCCTTGCAATGCCGTTCGACCAACGTACGCACATCCTTGATGAGAGCCACAGGATCAAGCACTAGACTCGGTACATTCTTCTTTTGTGGCTGCAAATCGTACAGATACATGACAATCTCCTTCAGGCCAAAGAGCTCATAATGTGTGAGATGAGTGTGTGGTCGGGCGGCCATTTCCGCCTCACTGGCTGATGGTTCACCATCGAGATGCGAGTGTCCCAGCAGGGTGTAAACATAGCGGGCAAGGACATACCACAGCATCTCGGTGAAGAAGGGATAACGAAACTTCTGTGGGACCTTTGTATTATCCTCAACACTGGCCGTCTTCAGTTGCTTGACAATGCCAAAGGAGTGAAGGAAATTGCCGCCAAAGACAAGGGATTGGGTGGGCGTATAGACGGCATGTATCCAGCCGGTGGGTATAAAGAACGTATTACCAGCTGTGAGATAAACACGTGCACACTTCTCAACCGTATCGCCAAAGAAGACATCCGCCTGTTTGCCGGATAAAACCCACTTCTCGTACAGCTGCAGATTCCGATCGGTGGGGGGAATGAGCCAAAAGACCTTGCTACCTTTGAGGATGTGATACCACACGGACGTTCCACCGAAATCAATATGAAAATCTGTGTAGCAATTCTTCACCGACATTAGACAATATTTTTGCACTTTGGGATACATCATGCCGCCCAGAAGATTTGTGCCCTCCTTTTGTGCATCCTTCAGCTGTTTGGGCCACACAACATCGACCCAATCAATTTGTCGCACAATCTCTGGACTCTGGACAAAATGATCGAGTCGTGTGTGCGAGAATTCCAATGATATTACGTTAAGTAATCGATCCTTTTGTGGATTATCATAGTACTGTTGCCACTCCTTCATGGTCATCTGTAGATTCTTCTGTGTATTGACATCCATGACGTCCAACAGGCGACGGGATCCAACGCATAATCTCACATCGTTCACTGTGAACTCTTGTGGATCTGGCATTCGTAGGCCTAAGCCACTTTTCTCCCTAAACAACAAGGGTATATTGAATCCATGTTGCTGCAGGAAACTGCAATTTATCGATAAAAGCATTGTCGATTAATAATTAATCGTGGTGAGTTTGTAATAAGGAAGGTTCTATTTTAAGAAGTCTTTGGGAAATTTATTATGGAGAAACACAATTTTTTTGTTTTATAAACATTAATAGTTATTCAATCATTTAATAAGAATTTAAAATTTAATTATCTTATAAAATATTTTATCATCATTTATTATTATCAATTATTTTTGTTTATATTCGTTTTTCTACTTACGCGACAGTCAGATCACTCCCGCGCATTTCCCGCACCATTCCAGCCTGTGCAAATTTGGAGGACTCGAGCTTTTCGGCCACACTGAAACCACGCGTCCCCTCCCCGTCATCATCACCCAGTGTCCATTCCTCAAGGTAAAGTTTGCGCTGCTTGCGCTCGCGCTGTAACAGAGAGAGAGAGAGAGAGGAAAACGGAAGACATTAGTAAATGGCTTTCCGGGAGATGCAATGCCTAAAAACAAGGTGAATTTACTTGTAAGGTGACGTATTTACCACAGCTGCTGCCTATCGTGAGGCCATATATTTTGGCAGTATGACTCCTCACCACATTGCAATACGTCACCTTTTATAAGTTCATTTAAAATGTTGTCGGTTTATTATGGAATTAATTAGTTTTTAGAGTTTATTTTCAAGAACTGCGCATTGTAAAAGGTAATAAGCATCATCATTTTAATTAAACATTAAAATATTCCGTTATTATTTGATCTTATTTGTAATTAAATTGGTTAGCGTAAATTTAATCCTATTGTTTAATTAAAAATTAACGATGAACTAATCTGTTTGCTATCTCTTTCTAGCATTTATCTCTCAGAGAGCTGGCCATAAAATGAATCACAGCAATTTGTTGGCTGCACGCTCTTCTCACCACAGCAGCACTCGTATTCACCATAGCAGCACTCTTGCTCTCTTCAGTTGTCGCTCTCGCTCTCGAGCACCTATTGTGTGTGTGTGAATTGGGGCTCGCCGGTTCGCCCCACTCGTTTAAAGTTCGCCGTTTATGTCATTTCGTTTTCATTCGCTCGCTTGCCGTTGATGGCGACGCACTATGTAGAGAGGCAGCTCTTGTGGTGTTGGAGCTGCGACTGCTTTCAATCTCATGGTCGTATTTCTTTTCTGGTAATTTCGGCGGCAAAGCCAAACAACCACCAACAACACCAACACCACCACCACCCGGTTGCAATTGATGAGTGTGCCTTCAGGGCACACCAGCAAAGCAAGCAGCTTTTGCATGCACTTTGGGTAAAGGGCAATTGGAATCGTGTTGTCGGCAGAGTCGTCAGCTCCTGTTGCTGTCTCCTTTCTGTGCGCATGCACCGGCCTTGCACTTTGAATACAACTACATACATACGTACATATGTATGTATGTAGATTTGAATGTGAATATGACTGAATGTCTGTCTGTATGTATGTACGTATATGTGACGTGATGATGGTGCTGCACCGCCGGCTAGCGGGTGGTAGCCAAAACGACTGTTGCGTTTCGTTGTCCCACTCCATCATCTTTATTAACAAGAGCAACAACAACAACAGCAACTACTAATGTAGATATATCTTGGGCATGTGTGGCTGTGTTTGTCTCCTGCTTTGAGTTATTTTCGCAATCTCAGCTGTGGTGGACTTGTATCGAAAAAATCTATAAACGTTCTGTTTCTGTGTGTGTGTGTGTGTGAGTATGTTTCTTTTTGTGGGCTGTCCTCATTTAGTTGCATGTATTTGTGTTTGTTTTATATCCTTTTTAAGCGATCGCGCTTCACAAATGCAGAAACAGAGAAACTTGTTTGGCGTGTTCTAAATGAATTTTCAATGTTGTTGTTGTTTTGTTGTTGTTTTGCCCATTGTTGTTGTTGTTGCTGTTGTCAGGCAGAAAAAGCTTGTTTTGGGCTGTTAAATGTCTGGCAACGCCAGCAGAGTCGACCGTCGACAATCGACAGGTAGAAGAGAGAAGAAAACAAAAGCAATAAAAACAACAACGACAACGCAGCATAAAAAGTGCGTGTCTCTCTCTGTGTTTGTGTGTGTGTGTGTGTTGGTGAGTAAAGACGCTCGTCAAGTGATTGGATCTGTTGTTGTTGTTATTGTGTAAGCTTAATGTATTCTATTAAGGTGCTAATTGCAAACGGCTGCCACAGTCATGGTGGATAAGCGCGGGGGGGGGATAAAGCGGGGCGATAAAATTGACTTTTGCTTATAAGTATCAAACACACACACACACACCACACTGAAATAATAACAATCTGCGATAATTGTGCGTTACCAGCTATGTGCTGTGCTCTGTGCTCTGTGGACTCTGTTAGTCATTTAGTTATAAATTTTTCATAAGCTACAAAAGTTGAAACTAAAATTCGAGCTAAAGATGGGAGCGGGTCGTGCCCTTAAATATCGTATTACAGTGAGACCCACATTTCGTGCAATATTAAATGAAAACTTATGAATATTTGATTTCATCAAAAAATTTTTCAATTTAATTTTATTATTTAGCTGGAACACTGTCTTTAAATTCTGATACAAACTATCTTCTTAAATTGGTAACTTTATTGAAATTACAATATATAATACAGATAACTATAATCAAGTATGTAATTATTTTGATCAAGAAAAAAAAAAATCACACATCTAATTTTGCAAATTAAAAGTACTTTTCTTGGGGTTTTTTCTGCATTTAAAAAAAGACAAAGATTGTATATTAAGTTTTTCTTTATGCAAACAACTATACCTGCAAACTAAGTGGTTTTTAAATGTCCTTAATTTGAACATCTAATAATCGAATATAAATGATGATATATTTTGACGATATCTGGGCCGCACTCTCTAACGCAATGTAATAAATCCTGTTTAAGTTGGCCAATCTATGGCTATTAAATTCAACTAAATAATGTCCTTAAACCGATTACAAACCGGAAATGTTGGTTTTTGTTGGTTTGGTAGATTGCTGTGTAATGCCTCCTATCGGCTCATCTCTTCTAAATCCAAGCACAAAATGTACGCTTCCTGCCCAAATGAGAGAATGAGAGGACAGGCAACCAGCGTAGATTTAAATATGCGCCACTAAAATAGTCATGAATGTGTATGAATGTGTGTGGATGACATTGCCAACGGGCATAAGCGAATAGAGAGAGAGATGGAGGGGCAGAGAGAGGAGAGGAAGAGGGAATATGGTCACCAACAAGCCTATCAATTGTTGTTGGCCTGGCCAACGAGCAGCAACAGCTGCTGTCCCAATTTGGTGCTAATCAAATGCACACAAGCCAACTGAATGTGAGATACAACAACACAGAGAGCCCAAAAGCACACACAAAAGAAGTACTCGAATAATCACTAGAAATGTAGTGTGACCGTCAGTCAGCAACACTGACATACACCAACACGTATGTAAATATGCTACGGCTGTTATCTGCGACGATACCAGAGCTCAAACACACACACACAGTCACACAGATACGAAAACTGAAAACCAAATTGAAAACGAAATGCGAACAGCAACAACAAACAAACAAAATGGCAAGAAACTGCTTTTGGTCATGCGGCGGCATCAGTTGAGCTTCAGTGCTCAACGGGCGCAGAGTGTCGCTCTCTGTGCTGTGCTCTTTAGCGTGCTTATGAGTGAGCTTACATATATGCACGAGTATGAGTGTGAGTGCAAGTGTGTAGGAGAGGTAGAACTTGAGCTTGACAGAATGAGTAAGAGAGCAGTGTTGCCATTTTAGCTATTAATTAGCTAACCTATTTATTTTAGAACATTTATATAAAATTATACAAAAATGTATGTAATAATTACTTTCTTGAGGTTCTTGTACAGATCCGAAAATTGATTAAATCAAAAATATATGTTTTTATAAATAAATTTAAAGGCACAAAAGTGCCATAAGGAATATAAAAACAGTCAGTTATTGCAAAAAAGCTAAATGGGACAGATAGCCATTGAAAATACTGCCAGCACTGTGAGAGAGTGAGCGAATGAGTGAGAGAGCGAGGTAGTTAGCGTGCATTTATTTATATAGATTGCTAATGATGATTTACGCTTGCCAATCACAATGACAACGACAATAATCGACTGTCGACAGTTAACGTTCTTCTAAAGGGCTTATCAATATTACTTATGATTGTTCTATTTGTAGTTCTTCTTCTTGTCAATGTTAGTTAATAAATACTATACCTATGTATGTATGTGTGTTTAAATGTATTTAGGTTGATTTACTTACCAATTGCCGACGCTGCACACCTTTCGGATTCACATTGCCGCTGCCGCCGCCTGCAGTGACGTTGTTGCTGCCATTGTTGTTGTTGTTGTTGCTGCTACTGTTGTTGCTTTTGCCAGGCGACGACCCCGTTTCCGCGGTGGACATCGCCACAAAATCGGTTATATATATATAGATATATATATTTATTTGCACTTGTACTTTTGAACGCTCTAATCAGAGTTGCTTTAGGTTTTGTTGTTGTGGTTGTTTCTGTTGTTGTTCTTTCTTATTCACTTTGCAACTTTTCACTTTTAATTACTTGCTGTAATCAGAATTGAAACATAAAAGAAAACTTAAAAACTCCATAAAGTAAAGAAAACTTGCAGTCACTGCACTTGTCTGTTATTATTGTTTATTTATTTCTCTTTTGCTATAAATGCGCGCATTAAAATACTAATTGCAGACAGCGTTTATTACTTCATACAAATTGAGGAGCCAGCGAAAATGTACACTTACACACACACACGCACACACACACAAGCGCACGCAAAGTTACGGGCGCTAGGGCGCTCTGTGGAGCACAAGCGCGATTAGCAGAGTTGTTGTTCACTCCCACACACGACGAAGAAGACTAAACGACCGACCAGAGAGAGCCCCGCAGCAAGCAGTCAAGGCAAATCACCGCCCGAATGGAACTCAACACACAGTTGTGTGTAAAAATTCACCACGATTCTGCTTGCCTGCTTGGCAGCCAACAACAACTACTGTGCTACGTCAGGGGCTCGGCTTTAATATCGTTGGGGGCTTCGACATGTGCCCACGTGTGTACGCAGCTACGCCACTGTATGAGGATGTGGTAGTGCTCTGCTCTGCTATTATTTCACAGGTCAACGAAAAGAAAAAACCCGTGGTGTATATTCAGTTCTGTTTCAGTCGCAGCGCAGCCTTTGGGCTCGGTACCTGCCTGCTTGCCTGCGTGTCGCTTGCATACAATTATGCGGATGTGGGTTGGTTGCATCTTTTGTGTATATTTGACGTATTTTATTTTGTCATACGACAGCAGCAGCGTCAGCAACCACACAAAAGCTTACTTATCACATTTCCCCTCCAGACGCAGACACACACACACACACTCATACACCCACATATCACATCGCGTATTTGTCATTTCACATTACTTTCCCATGAACTTGTAATAAATATTCTAAATTTGCACTTGAGCATTTTTCGTAGCGACAGATACGCGTTCTTGTTCTTGCTTTTGTATCTCGTTTTTGTCAGATTGTTTTTCTTCTTCTTGCCTAGCTTTTAGTTCTGCGGTTGTTGTTGTTCTTGTTCGTTTTGTTGTTGTTGTTGTCGGTGGTGACTCTGCCTCTGGTATTTTTTTTTTTTATGTTCTGTGTAAGCGTCACCACGCGACTCTATGTGAAGCAGACACTGTCTTTTTGGTTGCGCCTCTTTATGTTTGCGTTTCCAAATTACGTTCACTTTGCTTACGCGTTGAAATGAATTTTAATTATAATTAATACATAAATATATTGCCAGGTATGTACATAGGCACACACTTATACATATATACACATATCACAGAGTATATACACAACGACCCGGCCGTACATACATACGTATGCTCCGCACTGTCCACATACACACACACTCAACCATACATACATATATACATAGGCCATACATATGCATCATGCATGTACATATGTATATACATACATACTATGTGGCTTTTAATTAATTAAATCTGGAAGCAGTGAGTGCTACACACAATTTGTATAAACGTAACGTATCTGCAGCGATAAATTCATTTTTTACACTTGACTAAATTCGATGAGACGACAGATTATATTTTTACCCATTTTTAGCACTTATCGAAGTTTTTAATACGTCGTCGCAACACGTCCGCAAAACACTCCCGCACCTGATGAAAACTGAACTGCTACTAACTAGTGTGGCCGTATCAAGCGAGCATCACAATGCTCGATGTTGATATTTTTTAAAATATCGATATACCAATGTTTTTTGACATTTGCTGCTCGCTTAACAGAGTGGAGTCGCTGTTGTTAACAGATGATTTTATAATTAAATAAAAACTAATGTTAACTAACCAAATCAAATAAACTATTTAAATTTAAAATTATATAATATAATGCGAATAATTTTAGTGCAATTTTGACCCCTTGGCGAGCCCTTGTTTTTTGAAACTAAATAAAGAACGTCATCTCTTCTTTGCTAGCTAAACTAAACAGCGCCACCTCTTGTTTGTTAGCTTTTCCAATTTTGTTTGTTTTATTAGCGCCGACAACCTTGTTGGGAACTACACGGCGCCACTTGTAACTACAATGAAAGTGGTGGGAGGGAGGTCCTGCCGCCTTTGAAATAACTGTTGTTTCATATTGGCGCGGAAAGAAGAAGAAATATTTGACCAAATTCTGGCAACAAACAGAAAAAATAGTGAAAATTTTCGAAAAATGCAATCGTCATTATTCAACAAAAGTCAACAATTTTGTATATTTATATATTTTGCGCTGTGGGATTTTGAAAATTGTGAACCAGCAAAGGACCTCTCGCACTATAACTGATTGCTTGGAAGCATAAAGGCAACTATCAATTCCCACCCGCACATAAAAGTAAAAAAGAACACATTATTTCAATTTGTATTTTTATTAATTGGCTTTACTTTATTTATTGAAAAAACAAACACCCAGAAGACCTCCCAAAGGCGCATTATATGAAAGAGGAGACGAAGACGCTGAGCACTGGACACTACACCCACCAGGAAATAATAACCATCAAAGTATGCTTCTCCCAGTCCGACCAGTTAATCCAATCCAAATAAAGGAAATTTAAATATGTTAACATTATGTTTAATATGAATTAAATGAAGACACACATACAAATTGAGTGCATATTGTGAATATTCGTTTTGTAGAATTAATAAAAAATAATAAATCGCCATGCTGACAAACTCATTTTGCTTATACACACACACACCACACAACACACACAATATGGTACTATTCCCTAAGTTAGCGCTACAGATCTTCATCCATTTGCTCATCAGACTTATTTAAATTCACATTGCATGTATTATTATTCTCAAAGAACTGTAGGTCATCATCATAATCATCGAGAACGACAGCAGCTGGATTCGGAACACCGGATGAATGTTGGACACGCGGTCGTGGTGGTTCCTTGGATAGCGGGATTTGGAGGGGAGATGGCTGCCATGGCACCAATGCAGTGCAGGGCCTGGGTATTGACTTGATTAGCCACTCCGGGGGTATGGCACCCGTAACTGGGACCGGGCTGACGCCCTGTTTTAATTCATCACAGATAACAATACGATTCGCATTGCGAAGTTTCTGTTCCAATTCCATGGCTGCCATTTGATAGGCTGGATTCGGATGATGCGTTTTCCCTGTGCTCGTCGAGGGTATATCATCTGTAGCTAATCCTCCGTTCACACTAGTCCCACCGTTGTTGTTTCCCGGACTTCGGCCAGCTCCAACTCCATTTGCATCTCCAGAAATTTGCAGGCCACTAAAATGCGCAGTTATCCGCTCCTCGGTTATCAACTGTTTTGGCGGTCTGCAAAACCAATATTCATAATTAGAATGTATACTGGATATGTATGTGTGTCATATAGTGACCAGTGAGAGCGGGATTTATTTACTTACAGTCCAGAGGCCTGTTGCTCCAATGATTTGCGCTTTTGTTGCCACTTGCCGCATTGTACATCGGATTCAACATTGTAATTGTCATTGGAGCCAAATTGCATAACGCCACCCGGCTGTGGGGCATTTGTTGTGGCAAGCATCCATGGCATTCCATCCAGGAGCCAAGGATGCGTCGCTGGATGTGCAAAAACCGCCGCCCGTTGCTCTGACTTGTGAAGGTGGCTCTGGTCGGGGCCACCGTACGACCTGTAAACATCAATCATGATGCATTTGAATAATTCAACACCAAATGCACGTTGCTAACTTACTGCATTTCGCGACAACCAATTGCAAATTTCCAATTTTTCTCTCCTGTTCCGAAAGTTTTCGTTTTTTTGTTTTCCTTTTCCTTAGCTTTGTGCTGGTGCTGACACATGTGCACGATGTGCTATCGATAGTGATGTTGGGATTTAAATCGACCTATCGGCACAGAATGACCTAAAAAATACCAAAGCTGGGATTATAAAAGCGCGCTGCTGATACATTTTTCAAATAATTAACATTTAAAACACCAAGTGATCAAGTGAACTTAATTTGTGCTCAAACAATAACAATTAAAATATAACCAGAATCAATTATAAAGTTTACATCTCTTTCGTGTGTACAAGTAACAAATCTTTATCTTCAAAATGCGTTTCACAAGGTAAGAAGGATACTATTTTGCTACTATTATATTTTTAAGATATTTATTTGATACTTCTTTTCAACAATTGTAATATAATAAAAGAAACCGTGATATCAGTGAACTTCAGAGTTTAGTTTCGGTCAAAGATAAAAGAAAAGCTCTTAGAAAATTTTATTTAATTTTCCCATTTGCCATTCTTGAAATGATCTGATTTTGTTTTTGTTCGATTATCCTTCGAGCATTGTTGTTCAGTTGTTTTCCACACACCATCAATTGACATTATTACAATACATATTGCACTCACACTTTCCATTTCTTATCAGACAACCTTTTGAAAATAACATGTTTTTCAACCCAATCTCAGCATCGACAATCTCACCCTGTAATGTAAAAAGACAACATCAATTTTGATGACGCTTGGATCGAATATTGCTGTTGTTTTTGCTTAGCTTGGGAAAATGTCAATCACTAGTTACTAGGTTCCACATTTAGCTCAAGAGATTGGGAAGCATCAAAAAGATTATCAGCTCAAGACAACTGATAGATCCTCTGGCGATATTTATTGACGTCACAAGCCAGACTGCGTTGCGTTGCAATTAGTAAGCACGCTTTCCGATTTCGTCATTCACCAGAGAGACAAACAAAATGATGGAAAAATACTATCATTATCTATAAAATCGAAATATATTAATAGTTCACATGCCACACATGTGAGACAGCCGTCTCAAACCTATCCTTACCTACAGTATACATTTCTAAAAAAGTATTTCTAAATCAGTATTTTTCAGATATTACAAAATTTAAAAAAAAAATGTACCCATCTGGAAACATACAAAGTTTTTCCGTTATCTTTTCCATAATTTAAAATAATTTATCTTCGAGTGCACACTATTTTTAGCTGTTCAATGAAACTTTACTTAACTTTAAAAAGTGTTTTACCCATCCGAAAAATAACACGCAGAATGCAAATTCAATTTAATTAATTCGCCTATTTTTACAAATAAAATGACTTCTAGCACAAAGATAACGATGTCCAGTCATATATACAACTGTATTTAATAACAATATTTACAAAAATTTAACTTTTTATGCATATTTTCCGTCTTTTTACAACTCTTTATCATTTTTATCTGACGTTTTCTTTTGTTTCTGTGCCAAGAGATTGGCATCACCTTTGGATACGGTAGATAACTAATCGCGGCGTGTGTAAAAGCTCTGACAGCGAAACTTTTAAGTCACGCTCTCTCCCTCTCACTGATATAGTTCTTTCTCGCTTTGGATAAAAAGCTTTATAATTTTGGCGTTAAACAAGCAACACGTGCGTGGTGGGGTGATCGTGTGAAGGCAGTTCTTGGAGAAAAGCCGAGAAGAACAGTTGCATTTTCCAGTCGAGAAAATTCTGTGCACAAATTGACGTCACAAGGTGAAAGAGATATACAAGTGTTTTTGCTAAGCCAAATCAAATCCTGAGCCACAGCAGACAGAATTATTTGTATATTTAATCTGTTATTGCATGTGCTACGGTTACCGCTAATTGTTATTCAAAATAAACAAACGCTTCAACTAATAACAGCACCTGTCACCGACCCACCCCCTCGCAACAAGAGAGGCTTGGCGACAGCCGAAGGGGTCAACAGGCAAGCCTCGTGTTAAATAATAATAAATAACATTTAAATGATTGCTTAGTATAATTTTGATTGGAAACTGATTTATTAATAAACTCTAAGCCTACTCAGCTTTTGCGTGCGTGATTAAGACTGTGTGTGTGTGTGTGCGTGTGTGTGTGTGGGCGTGCTTGAATATGACTGTGTGTGTGTGTCATTTAGTTAACTTGGCTCATTCCTGCAACGAGTGCTGACGATAAAAGTAGGCTAGATTTGGACAAAAAGAAACAGGCTAGAACGATAAATCAATAGCCTAAAAATTCTTTATTTCGATAAATAATATTATCATATTCTTTTGTATAATGTTTACATACGTAAACAGAAATACATGCAAAGTGTATATGCAATATTTATCGCAATTCTATGAATCAGTTGTTTACTGAATGTTTACATACGTATACAGAAATACATTCAAAGTGTATATGCAATATTTATCGCAGCTCTAGCAATCAGTTGGTGAAAATTTTGTGGAAGTTCGGAGACAGCTTTATTGCTGTTGTTTGTGTGAAAATGTGGAATCATATTATTCGCACATTTGTTGTTGCACCGGCGCGAATCCGTGGCATGCAACGTTTGCCACTCATATTGCAGCAGCGTACTAATACGGCGAAATTAAAAATAAAACAAAACAATTTAAGCAGAGTTTATGCGTAAGTTTTAAATAAGTACATATACATATCTGTGTATATAAACAGATACATATATGCAACTAGACATAAATCTGACTGTCTTTTGAAAAAGTATATCAAATGAAATGTTGTTTTTATTTTATTGCAAACTCAAAACAAACTCAATTTACTTTTCCTACCACAAATGCAAAATAACATTAGCACGTGAGTACATAGCAAACAGCTGTTACCTGTCTGGCGTTGCCACTGCCTAACTTTCCTAAATCAGGGTGGCAAGGTAACGCAAACTTTATTAATTTATCGTGGTGAAAAACTCCTACACTAGGAAAATTTATATGAATGTGTGTATAGATAAGAAATCGGGTTTTGGAAGCTTTGAGCAGAGAGCTTAAAAACCTGTTATCAGCCGCGAGTAAACCAAAAACGCTACACTCTGCTGCTGTTTGCATGTGTGTGTGTGCGTTTAAAGGTAATTACTTGTGTTCGTTCGCTCATTTAAATACGCGCAGTTAAAAAATAGATGTGCTACGACGAGCTTCTTGCTTACTTTATGTACATGTATACACGTGTATGTATAACTTTATGGGATTTCTGTATATATTATAGAAGTGTGTATTTGTTTTCGTGCTGTTGTGTAAACATTTTGTTCACACCGAGAGAATTCTGCGAACAAAGCAGTTGCCCAGAGTCAAACAGAAATAAAATCACACTACGATCAGAATAACCCATGAGTCAGTCGCCGCAGCAGAGTGACATTGCTGCGCAGTGAGCTGATAAATACATATAATTTCCAGTCGGCCCAACATCGGGGAAGTACCTATAACGAACGACTCTAGCTCAGTTCGACACGAACATCACACGATCGTCTCATTGTCGTTTAGTACGAGCAACGGAACGGTCATCGAGACTCGCGTAAATCGAGAAATATTACAGTGAATCGACGAATCGAAAGATATACAACAAGCAATCAACAATAGAGAGGTCGGGGAAATACACTCGCTCACGTGGCGGCAAAGCTTTTTAATAATTACACATTGGATAGCTAATCGGAATGAATCAATATTTTGATTTGGATCAGGGCAAGAACGTTGCCTACGTTAATGATTGCTCCAGTACGAGCGGTTATAGTAGCGCAAATTCTCCAACCTCAATGACACAGTCTCCATCGCATTCACCAGAAACGATTGTGTTACAAAATGAATTTGCCAATTTAAATTTACCCGCAATGTCGAATTCACCTTCACCACTACATCAAATGCAGAACTCACCATACCATACGACGTCACAGATGACAAATGGCAACCTTGGAATGGAAACAAGCAGCAGCAACAATTTAATAAACGGTGGTAACACAACAACGTTTGGCAACATAATGTATATGCCAACATTGGATCATTTCTATGCCACACCAAGTCCACAAACTGTTGTTGGTGGCTTTCCAACAAACATCGAACCCAATGCAGGCATTAAAAATGAATACACCGCCGTTTTACACATTGCCGAACAGCCGGTGGAGAAATTTCGTTTTCGCTACAAATCGGAAATGCATGGAACACATGGTTCGCTCAATGGCATCAACTCGAAGCGGACACCGAAAACATTTCCCGAGGTAATATTGCGCAATTACAAGGGACCGGCGATCATACGTTGCAGTTTATTCCAAACCAATTTGGATAGTCCACATTCACATCAGTTGGTCGTTCGCAAGGATGAACGTGATGTTTGTGATCCGCACGATTTGAATGTGTCACAGGATCGCGGTTATGTTGCGCAGTTTATCAATATGGGCATCATACATACGGCCAAGAAATATATATTCGATGAGCTGTTAAAGAAGAAACAGGATCGTTTGGTATTCCAAGTGGGACGCCGTGAGCTGTCCACGAAACAAATCCAGGAGCTGCATCAGGAGACGGAGCGTGAGGCCAAGGATATGAATCTGAATCAGGTAGGTGTAGTGTTTTTGATTCCCTTTAACCGTTCGTATGGAAATGACAAAATACTCGCAAAATGTTCATATAATACTTTGTATTATTTAAATTGATTCTTTCAAAAACTAACGATGTCAAGCTTCTATATAACTAAACATCCAAGTCATACGTAGGGTTTAAAGGTTAAACTATCAACACAATTTTAAGTGATGCTCATTTTGTGATTGTTTTTTAGGTACGCCTGTGCTTTGAGGCTTTCAAGACTGAGGAGAACGGCACATGGACACCAATTGCGGCTCCAGTTTTTAGTAATGCGATTAATAATCGCAAATCGGCACAAACCGGAGAATTGCGTATCGTGAGATTGAGCAAACCCACGGGCAGCGTGATGGGCAACGATGAGCTCATTCTGCTGGTGGAGAAGGTCAGCAAGAAGAATATCAAAGTGCGTTTCTTTGAGGAGAACGATGATGGTGAAACGGTGTGGGAGGCGTATGCCAAATTCCGTGAATCCGATGTACATCATCAGTATGCGATTGTATGCCAAACGCCTGCCTACAAGGATAAGGATGTGGAGAAAGAAGTACCTGTTTCCATTGAGCTAATACGTCCATCCGATGATGAGCGCTCATTTCCACCGTTGCCCTTCCGCTACAAGCCCCGTGATGCGATTGTATCGCGGAAGCGACGACGCACCTGCTCCACACTTACCAGCAGCAGCAGTAGCAGTGGCGGAAGTGGGCACAACTCTTTTGAGCTGCCAAAGACAGTGCCACAACATGGTTTGCCCAATTTGTCATTCCACGATCAGACAATCAGTCAGGAATTTGGTCGTGAAATTCATGTGGATCAGCTGCTACCGGAATCTTGTCGAAAAATATTGGAAATCAATTCATCAGAGTTGGAAAAGCTATGCGTACCCATGATGGATATGCTTGAGGAGGATGGCCATGGGCAATCAGATTCCACTTCCACTTCGTCCAGTCTTGGCATGGTACCAACCACAACTGGACACAATCGGACCAGCAACTATTTGAGTGCAATCTTCGAGACATTCAATACATTACGAAGGGCTGGCGAAGATCCTGAACTATTTGAATCCGCACGCAAAAAGGTTAAAGATCTATTCACAGATCATGCCCTGAAGAATGAGAGCAATGATACATTGATCCACGAGGTCATCAGTCATCGAAAAGACAACCTTAAGTTGGCCATTAAAACGTTTCAAGTGATGAAATTCTTTAAACTCGAGGAGCTGGCAAACAGTGTGCCAAATGTGGAAGGCGATAACGGATTACATGTGGCCTGTCAACTGAATCGTGCCCATTACATTCGCCCATTGCTCTCGCTGGGTTGCAATCCCAATCAACAGAATCACAATAACAACACCCCGTTGCATTTGGCCGTCAAGGATGAGCACATCAATTGCATTGAAAGCTTCCTCAATGGCGCACCCACAATCAAATTGGATTTGACGTTGAAAAATGATGAAGGTCTGACGCCGCTTCACATGGCAATCAGACAGAATCGTTATGATGTGGCCAAGAAGTTAATCAATCATGATCGCAGCTCCATCAATGTATCGAACACAAAGGATGGCAACAATGCTTTACATATGGCTGTGCTGGAGCAAAATGTCGAACTACTTGTCCTAATACTGGATGCACAGGATTTGACGGATATTTTGGTGGCCAAAAATGCCGCTGGTCTTACACCTTTGGAGTTGGCGCGCGCCAAGGCCAATGATCGTTGTATCCGCCTGCTGGAGGAGGTGTATTCGGATAAGGGTGACTTGGCAATGACCTGGATTCCCCTGAATGTCAAGGAGGAGATGGACTCATCTTCGGCCGAAGACGATGAAGAGAGCAATCCGGAGGCAACGACATCCATTGAGATTAAAACCGAGGAGTCTGATATGGACTTCAAAACGGAGGAGGACGACGATGAGGAAGCTTCAAATCAAAGCAATATAACGGACCCGTGTACAGTTGCCAATAAGCAATTGGAGCACTTGCTGAATAACAAAACGGAATTTGAGAAATTGGTAGCTGTACTCAATGAGCCAAGCATCCGCGATCCAAAGCGGCGTCCCAAATGGAAAGAGCTCGCTGAAAAGTCAGCAATGAATCAATTGGTGTTCCTCTGGTCCAACTCAGAGGGTATGCTCAACTATATACATCATAAGTCTAGTATAGCCGAGTACAAATCATTTGCGCTTGCACTTCAAGAAATGGGTCTGCTTACATCCGAGAATTAAGTTCGTTCAGATTATTTTCAATTATAAATGTATATTACATTAACCACTGAATTACAATTTACAAATATCCAATTTTATTTTTACTTTTACTTTACCAATGTTGACCAATAAATTGAAATTTGTATATCTCAGTAAAATGGGGAATCACCCGAAGAACGTGCGTTTTTTGTGTGTGAAGACAGGGGAATTACATGTGCGACAAATGTGTGAATCACCGCGTAAACTGTGAGGGGAATTACTCAACGATTGTTTAGGTACTTCCCCTACTCGGGTCGAGTTCAGGGTTATCAATTTATGATCCATATAGAATGAACATTTCATCTACAAAAAAAAAAATCCCCTTTCCTCAATTTTCTTTACAGCAACATGGCACAAATCATCGATGGCAGTGGCCTTGCCAAGGACTTACGCTGTGAGTTGCGCAAGGAGGTGGAACAATTTGTTGCCGCCGGCAATCGTGCTCCCCATTTGACGGCCATCATTGTCGGCGAGGATCCGGCAAGCAAGAAATATGTGGAGAACAAGATGAATGCCTGCAAAGAGATTGGCATTAGCAGTTGCACAAAAGTCTTGCCTGCATCGACCACTCAGGAGGAGTTGCTCGAGTTGATCCGTGAACAGAACAATAATCCGAATGTGAATGGAATTTTGGTGCAATTGCCAGTGCCAGATCATATGGATGAACGTACCATCTGTGATGCCGTTTGTGCCGAGAAGGATGTTGATGGCTTCAATGAGGTCAACATTGGACGCCTGGCCCTCGACAGGGATTGCTTTGTACCCGCAACTCCGCAGGGTGTTAAGGCAATGCTGGAGGCCAATAATATTGAAACATTTGGTAAGAATGCTGTTGTCGTTGGACGCTCCAAGAATGTCAGTCTGCCCATGGCCATACTACTGAGTTCCGATGGCAAGAATGCTACGAAAGGATTGGACGCCACCGTTACCATCTGCCATCGCTATACACCACCCAAGGAGCTGGCCAAGTTCTGTAAACAGGCTGACATTATTGTCGTGGCCGTTGGCAAGCCGGGATTGATCACCAAGGATATGGTAAAGCCGGGCGCTTGCGTTATTGATGTGGGCATCAACAGAATCAAGGATGAGAACACTGGCGAATTCCGTCTAGTCGGTGACGTCGACTTTGATGGTAAGTTAGTCGGCAATCCCGGTCAATCCAATCAAACATCGTTTTCATCTTGAGTTTTCCCACTACTTACAGAGGTTCGTCAGGTGGCTGGACACATTTCCCCAGTACCCGGTGGCGTTGGTCCTATGACAGTTGCTATGCTGATGCGTAACACCATTAAAGCAGCTAAAACACAAGCCGCCGCTCGATCTGATTAAACTAAAGATTTGTGTGTGTTTGCCATGAATTTCCAACAGAATTTACGCATGATTTCTGCTGCTCAACAAAACAGTAGTCCATAGTATTTTGTTATTTAAACTAACCATTAGTTAAATAAATTAAGCAATAATCCTATAACCTTGACGATCCCCGAAATAGTAACAATTAAACTAACGACAATCATAATAAAGAATCACATATATGTGAATTAAAAAGTAAAATTTCAATTTTGCATTTTCACAAGAATCCATTTAGGGTTTTCCCCCGGATAAGTTTGTCCTATTTGATACCAACTGCATATTTACATTTTTGGCCAAATGCCGCTGCATTACGGGAACTTCTGATTGAAAAAAGTTAGAAAAGTTCCACGCTTTTTATTTGATTTTTGGTATTTTTTTTGTAAATTGATAAACAGTCTAGCAGTCTGGCAACTCTGTACACAGTCTGTCACTGTGGGCTTTCCGCTTTTTCATTGCTAAAATCACCACGAGGATAGAAGTTGCTTTCAGCAAGATTTACTATACGACCAGAGTAGTTTTCACATAAATCTGATTTAGCTCTCAAAATCACATAATCTGAAAAAAATTTCGGCATTATATAAGTGCAGCTTTGAAGTCTCTGGACAGAGATTTTGGAGACAAGGTAATTAAAGCGATCACAAGCCACGCTGTTATTCTTAAAATCTAATTTATTTACCATTTTTCAGGCTATACATTAAGCCAGGTGAGTGTACAATTAATTCACTCCGACTAGTAGGATAACCAATAAAGTATGAATACTATAGTCCATTCAGGTGCAGGCAATGAAGTTGGGAGTGCGTGGTATCTGTTCCCCAAAAGGAAACAAAACTGTGAAGGGTAAATTTGTGGCACCACTTGGACCGCTTAATGAAATGTAATGCAAGCTTAATTATTCTGTACATCTACATGTTTGCTGATTCAAAATTGACCTATTGTAGGAAAGAATGGCTAAAGACCCAAGGTACTCCCGAAAGAGTCGAATTTTCACCAACCAAGGAGATTGACAACTACACCTAAGTCTGTTTTTACACGGTCTTTTTTTACACGGTTTTGATATAACACGGTTTGAAAATTGAATATTTTTAATTTTTTTACACGATTTTACTCCATTTAGCACGATTTGAAATTTTATGTGCTTAAAATTTTTTTGTCAAATTTAATTTTTGCGAAGTATGTTCATATATCTTTTTTTACACGGTTTTTTTCTACACGGTTTCTTCTGGAACCAATCTACCGTGTAAAAACAGACTTAGGTGTATTTTTATGGTCGATTCGGAATGAGAGATGTGTTATATCGTGTTAAATCAACAACACCACTTTTTGTTTCATATTGGCCGCCAAATTTTTTCTAAAATAGATTAGAATACCAGAATTCAAAATAAAGATTTCATTAAAAAAGGATGTTGTGTCAAAAATTTTCTTTTTTTACAAAGAGATTAATCAGAGAGATGATTGAAAGCTGCTCCACTAGTATAAAAATAAAAACTTTTTCGGCCGTTTCTGATGTCTTTAACACAACTACGTATATTTATCTATTAAATTGGATAGGAAAATAAATTAAAATGAATTAGAAAGGAGTGTAATTCATTTAATTTAACTACCTATCACTCAATAGAAACAAACTACTTATGTACATACATATATGTATATACATTGAAATCCACAATTAGTTTTGGTGAAAATACCAACTAATGGACTTGTGAAAGTGCCCCTAAAATACTGTCTACGCCACTGGCAACAAACTAAAAACAGTCAAACACGCTGACAACTCTGTTTGTAGTCGGTCGTTATGGTGCTTTCATATAAATCTGATTTAGTTCTCAAAATAAACATATTATTAATTGTGCTCATCGCATTATCATATCAAGTAACTGGAGACAAAATGTCGGCGTTCACATTATATGCGTGCAGCTTTGAAGTCTTTGGACGAGTGCAGGGTAATTTTAAACGATCGCAGGCCACATATTGTTGTCATTGTACCAATTGCAAATTTCTAATTTCTTGCCAACTTTTTAGGTGTCTTCTTTCGCAAGGTAAGTGCGCCATTATTTAACTGCGACCAAATGGGACCACCATAATAGAGTATATACATATATTGTAGTACACAGAGAAGCAGGCAAATAACTTGGGAGTACGCGGTTGGTGCATGAATACAGCAAATAATACGGTTAAGGGTGAATTGGAGGCACCGCTTGGTCCACTAAATGAAATGTAATGCAAGTTGTGCTTAATACTCTTGAAATCTATATTATTTGTTTGTTTGCTGACCCCAAACTAACTAATTTTAGGAAAGAATGGCTGAAGACCAAAGGAAGTCCCGCCAGTAAGATTGAAAGAGTCGAGTTTTCACCAAGCAAGGAAATTACCAACTATTCTTTCAATGGGTTCTCCATAAGAAGTTAGTGTGCCTTAATTTTCAAAGAAATAGCGAGCAAAAACCACTGGGCAAAACCAAAGCAAACGATATTAAAAACAGTAATTGTGTGGAGCCTCAAAAATAGACCCGCAAACGGGCAGTCACTTAGAGTTCAAAGCAAAAAACGATATTATTTATTTCTGAGGATCTTTTGTGCGCTTCACACTCGTTCCTTAATCCGTTAACGAAAGTTTTGCAGGACCAATCATTTTACATCACAGTTGTACCTTTGTCCGCTTGCGAGCATATCACAGTGTCGCCGCTTTTATCTAATTGGTTTGCGTTTCTAAGTCCGTTTGCACTTGGTTTGCTCATCGTTCCGAGGCTCGCTAAGAACTCAAATCAATTATTATAATCAAATCGAAAACAATTTGCTTTATTTCAGAATAAGTCAATACGTAGTACGCTATACTGTAATCCAGAAATAGTCGTTTGGGTCAATTGGCATTGGCTCGTAGGATCCATTGGGTTCAGTTATAAGCTATCTACGATTAAAAATACATATTAATACTAATTTATTAAAAAAAACAAATGAATTCAACATTGTTTGCTGCCAAACTTATTTGTCGGTATGTATGTATGTCGCGGCCTAAGAACAAAAACAAATATAATGCCATTTGTTATGCAGAGTTGTATTTTAAGTAGTAACGTGTATTCACGGTTAGGTGTTGCCATTTAGGTTCAAGTAACGATTTAAAGTAACCATTTGTAACGACATCTCACTTACACGCATTGCAACACTGATGCGGAATTGCCTATGTAGCGCCATATGTGAGAGAGTGACAGCTATATGAACAGCATGCGTACTTTGGTCTGGCAGCACAGAAACGAGTACAGCTCCGAATACACGTCGTTTTGCTAAAAGCGTAGCAGGCAGCAAATGAAAAAAATATAAATGAGGAAAAAATTTCGTGAAATAAGAACGACAAATATACCAAGCGCGAGCTATAGTGAAAATCAATTGATTTAATTTTTGCGTGCGTTGTGTAAGCGTATGAAATTGTGCGTATTAAATAGTAGTAATAAGTTTTTAAGAAATTACAAATTCTTGCGTGCTTCTGGATGTCGGTGTGTGTGTGCGTGTATGTGTGTGTAGTGCACAGTTTGGTTACTTTCGCGCTGAAAACGTTTTCTACTACTTTTTTTTTCGTTTTTCGTTGGAACGAAAAATACACAAGTATGTGTGTATGTACACACTGTGATTTGCGATAAAAGCGAAACTGTTTAATGTATTTAGTTAATTTGAGGCGTTTCTGTAGCAGAAAATACTGAAATTATTGTGTAAATAACTGAAAATAGTGCTAGACATACATTTTTGTATGTGTGTACATAACACACATATGTAGATATGTGTATATAATAACCTCATGCATGGGCCTGTATCCATATGTATGAAATATATTGTACATTTGTGAGTGCGTTTGTGTGTGTGTGGTTTATTTGTTTGTGTGTTTGTAAAGGCGCGAGGTACTTAATTGCCAACGATGAAAAATTCAATAAACCAAATTACATAAAAAAAACATGGACCACGCACTGCAATTACATCCAGAAATACATATGTATTACGTGTTTCACATTATGTGGTGCACATGATATAATTTTGATTTTCAACCGCGCAGCTAAAGATTTCGTCAGTAGGTTTTCCCATTTGCATTTTTGTTCAAATGGTCTGCCTATAGTTTTTTTTTTTTTATTGCGCATCATTGTGAATGAGCAATAGCAATAGCAATAGCGCGCGCTCTCTGTTCTGCTCTGTTCTCCTCTGCTCTCTCGCATACGGCACGCATAGGCGCGTTGTCTGTGTGCCTGTGTGTTGTGTGTGTGTGCGGCACACATACGTACGTGGTGCCGGAAAGAAGACTTCCTATAGGCGGTGGACGCGAAATAAAAGTAAAATCAGCCAGAGTAGAAAATACAAACAGCGGCATTTGTTAATTATCGGTTAAAGTGCACACACAATATGCAAAAGCACTGTATTTTGAGATAAAACTCTGCTCACTCTTCACTCTCTCCTCTCTTCACCCTCCCTCGCCACCTTGAAAGCTGTGGATTCTAAATCAAAGCAGGCTACTGAGCAAAACGTGACGAGCTTTGAATGTGTATGTGTGTGTGTGATTGAGCATGTAAATGTGAGTTGGATCACACAAAAACAAAGTGTGCATCTGTTCTCGGTGTCAGTTTTATCGAAATAAATTATCAAATTGTAACTTTTGAATAATTGTTTCTCGTCTCTTTTTGTGTAAAGCGGAGACCATCATCCATCAGCCATATAATAAGGGATACTACGGAAGTAATTTGATCAAAATTACCACAAGTGGCCAAAGCTTGTAATGCAGCTGGCAATCTGGCAGTAGCGTCCCATTAGAAGTATGGCACCAGCGCTAACAGCGGAGCCACCGAGTCCCAAGGAGAAATTAACCAACACCTCCGCCTCCCCCGCCACAGGGACACGACAGTCTGTGCGCAAACTGGAGTCACCCAGCGGAGGTGGCGGCAACGGCAGCAGCGATATTGCTAAAAGGCCATCAGCAACAATTGTTGCAACTGCAACAACAACAACAACGACGACGACGACACGTGTTACACGGTCGAAGGACGCAGCAAAGCGAACTTCTTCCCCTCTTGTGCAGTTGACGGCAAATAACAAGCGTAAATCCAATAACAACAGTAGCACACACAACAACAACAGTAGTAGTGGTATTTGTGGTGGTAGTAGTGGTAATAGTTGTAGTGGCAACACCGAAGTCAAACCAAGTGATGATCAAATGGGCCTAAGCGCCGCAGCAACACACACAAGCAGCAACGACGGCAGCGCAGCAGCAGCTTCGACCAGCAGCGACGCAACAACAACACCAACACTGGCAGTTGCAACACCAGAAGTGGACAACGCTGCCGCCGCCGAGCACAACAACAACAGCTGCAAGGATAATTCCACAGCCGAGCTGCTGGCGAATCTAACCAACGATTTTGAGGAGGCAATCACAGCAGAGATTTGCCTACGTAAAACACTGCCTGAGGTTAATCGAAGCAAAGAACCACCAGCAGCAGCAACAGCAGCGACAGCAACATCAGTTAAAGCTACAGCTGATCCAGCCCAGCTGGTTGTTGAGCCCATGTCCATGGCAGCAGCTCAATCTCAGTCAGCGACAAGCAGCGCCGTAGCAGCAACAACAACAACAGCAGCTTCTTCAGAGTCATCACAATTGTTGGAACAGCTTGCGGGAATCCCTGGGATTGTCATCAACAGCCACGGCAACAGCAACATAGAGAACACACCCGAAGATGCTGCTGAACTTCCAGATTCTATTGAGGGTAAGCTTCACATTTACAAATCTTTAGCCTTTTTGCGTTTTGCGTGGTAAAATTTCCATCCTCCAGCCTCTTTAAATCCAAATCCAATCCAATCGCATTCAATTGCGATCCATTCCATGAAAAAGTATTTATTTTGTTTTCTATGAGACAATTATTCGAGTATTTTGTCTGACAATGTTTTTTGTGGGAAATGTGTTTTATTCATTCAATTCATTCAAAGACCAACCGAAAATGAAGCCGGATTGATTTTATTATATAATTTTCGTTCGTAAATCTTTCAAAACAAATGTTAATGTTAACATTGAGCTATTAACAGTTTGCTGTGAACAGAATATTGTATTTTAACATATGTTAAAAGCTATCATATAACGGACAGACAGTAACAGTAGTTTAACATATATTAAAAGCTATAATATAACGGACAGACAGTAACAGTATTTTAACATATGTTAAAAGCTATAATATAACGGACAGACAGTAACAGCAAGAATAATAAGTATTTGTTTCTTAGAATTCCCAACTGGTTCTAGCAGCACTAAGCTGATATTAAGCCTAGACTTATTTGTTCCTTAGAATTCCCAACTGGTTCTAGCACCACTAAGCTGTTATTAAGCTTAGGCTCTACTGATTTTAGAGCCTGACATGTCTTAAGACCGTCTGTAGACCGAGCCTGATAACTATTCTAACTATAACTATGTGTACTATAATATTAATGTAATTTCTTCTATACAGAACGCTTGAGTCAACTTGATGGAACGCCCGTGGCATTGCCGCCAATTGTGGACATTAGTGCGGCAACGTTGGAAGCCGTTGGAAGTGTTGTGCTGCCGACGACGACGACACACGTGCAACAGTTGCAGGAGCAGCTGCCACAGCAGCAACAACAACAGTTGCAAGAGCAACAACTGCAAGAGCAAAATCCGGATATACTCGCCTCCCCACAACATTTGGCTGTCCGACAGCCTGGAGCGGTATTAACGCCACAAAGCACAGCAGGTTCGATTAATTTTTACAAGGATAACGCCGCTGTTGGTGCCGTCTTGGAGGACCCGGATATTGAGGAGGTGCTGAAAGCGCTCAAAAATTTCGACGGCAATCATGTGAATCCGGATACGATCTGTGATTTTAGCTGTTTCAACGACGCCTTCAATTTCCTCAACAACGATGAGGAGGCAGCAACAACATCAGCTGGCGCTGGAGCTGGAGGAGGAACGACAACAACAACGTCGGGGACGGCTCACAATCTCGTGGATGTCGATGTGGAGGAGTCGTCACCCAAGGCCAGCTGTAGTAACAACAGTAATACTAATGTTGCATCCAAGCCACCACCACGTCCATGGCAGGAAGCCCATGCTGAGCTGGAACAGCAACAACATGTTCTAGTTCGCAAGCTGGACTTTCTGGTCCGACGCATGCGAAAGTTTCAGATGCGTCAGATGTGTCGACATGCCAGTGATGAGGTCGCCGGCATATTGGAGTGGTCAGCGAGAAGCTCCAATAAGGCTGGTGGCCCAGGCGGAGGAGGAGCACCGGTACGAAGTGCAAAGCTAACCGAACAGGAGGACACAGTGCTATCCATTGTATCCGGACGACCGGGTAACAATTTCTGGGAAGAGCAAATCAAACAACCACTGCCCGCAACACAAATGAGCAATGTCATCCGGCACATTGAGACGGCGGCACGTAAACAACAAATCTGTCATACAATTGGCGGCGGCTCCGCATCGTTGGCATCGTCGTCCTCGTGGTACAGCAGTGCCGCACAGCCGGGAAAACGTTCCCGCAAACTGCAGAACACGACGACGGATGCCATGTCCAACAGTAATAGTAACAGTACAAGTACGGATGCAATTGTGATGCCACGTGCCGATGAAATCGTGCCCAATTATGATAGCTATGTGACCAGCGAATTGAGCCATGTGGCGGGTCTGTTGCATACGGAAATGCGTGAGCTACAAAATGCCATCGACTCGGATGCCACAGAGTCGAGTTCGGGCGGTGAATCCGCCGACGAGATGGTCAATTACAATAATTCCCAGCAGTTGTCCTTATCGATGTAAGTGCCAGATAAGTTACTGAACAATAACAAAAGTATACATATATCTATCTATCTTTGAGCTATACTTAACACTAGATTACACTCTGGTTAAAACAATTGCAATTATTCAAATGTTTAAACTATGTTTACTTTTTAGACCCTGTACTTTGAAAAAGTACAAATGGGTCGATTACGTTTGTGCAAATGTGCTTAACAGCCAGAAGGAGGCGTATATATATTCTTGATCAGCATCAACAGCCGACTCGATATAGCCATGTCCGTCTGTCTGTCTGTCCCTTTTTGTGTCACCTAGATCTCAGAGACTATAAGAGATAGAGACACCAAATTTGGCATGTATGTTCATCTAGACCTTGCATTGAACGAATTTGTTTTAGATTTATGCCACGCCCAGCAAATTAAAATAAAAATTTTCCAAGTCGAACAACAAGAGCACCTTGATTTTAAGTATGTATAATACAGACTATGGTCTGAACCTATCCTGTAAATTTCATCCAAATCGGATGGTAAACGTGAAAGCTATTCAGCTAACAATGTTACAGGCAAAATCAACTGATATCTCCGTAGTAGCGCCATCTACGGGAATTTTTCGAAACTGAAACAATCTGTAGTACAGGGTCTCCTACTGTCCAGCTTGCTCCACCGTAGCTTAATGCATTTTCAAAAATACAAATAATTTCAATATATACTTAATGTAATGTAATATTTTCAGAACGCGCCGAGCCGTTTGGCGTTATTCTCGGGATCGTGCCGCCATAGCTCTACGCTGGTCCTGGCTGTGCGCCCAGGTGGCCGATCTGGACATGAAGATACGCCAGCACAATGATGTCTACAATGATTTATGTCGCACCAAGGGCGATGTACTCTTGGAATCATCCACGCCTAAAAATGGCTACAAGGAGACACAACCATCTTCAATGGAGCTATCGGAAGCTGAGTCGGATTGGCTATGTAGTCGAACTCGCCCGTTGGTCTTGTCCGAGTTTCGTAAGCGTAAACTCTTCCAGACAATCAATATGCACACAATATCGAAGAAGGCAGCACGGCCGAGCAACATTAAATGCGGTTGCCAATGGCCCCAAGTGCCGTGTACTCTTTGCACTGGACGAACGGATCCGACGGCACCACGGGATCTATCCGAAACGTTAATGCCTCAGAATCGTGTGGCACTGCTCGATGGCAGCTATCATCCCGTGTTGAGCTTTAGCGATGGTAAGTCTCCCCGAAGTCCCCCGAAGCTCGACAAATTAAGTAATGATCATCAGGAAAAGTTGTTGTAAACTTTGTGAGGAAGAACTTAATCCAAAACCTTCATCCTTACAAACTCCATTTTCTAACAATCTGAATCTTTTTGTTTTTCCTCTAATTTTTGTCAGATGTCTGTCAATCGTTGCATTTGGAGGCGATAAGTCGCCAGCCGGATTGGCAATACCGTGTAATGCGGAGCCAGGCCAAGGCGATTGTTAAGAGTGTTTTTAAAGCGGAACGCGAGGCGAGTGCTTTGAGCGGTGGTGTCGGTGGTGCTGGTGGTCCTGGCGGTCGTCGTCCTGGCGAGACGGTGAAGCGTCGTTATGTGCGACGCAAAGAGCGCAACAACAAGAACAACAACAGTCGAAGCAACACAAATAACAACAACAACAATAATAACAACATCAACAATAATAACAATAACAACAACAACAAAGAGTCAACAACAGCAGCAGCAACAGCAGCGTCGACAACAACAACAACAACAGCAACACAAAGTGCCACTGGAGTTGGAGGACGAGCTGGAGGCGGAGGAGGATTGGTGGATAGCGGAAACGGTACTGGTACTGCAACTACTTCTTCTTCTTCTACGCCTACTACAACGCCACTTGTGGCCAACAGTAAATTATTGTAAACATTTGACAAATTCGATAATTGTTTATTAACATAAAACAACAACAATTTTTTGCATCTTTCCTCTTCTTCTTCTTTTTTCTTTTCTTTTTCTTATCCTTTCGCTATTTCTTTTCCGTTCAACACACACCAAACAAACAACTTCCACAACATCATCCACAACAACAACGACAAAAACATTTTGTTTTGATTTTTGCCAATTTGTTTTCCGTTTCTTCAACGTTTCTTTGGCTTCAATCTCCTTCTTCTTCTGTGTGTGGAATGTGCAGCAGTGGCCAAAAGGCAGCGTCAGTTGGCCAAGACGAGTGGGAACGGAAGTTTAAACTCGGCGTTGTTTGATCCACAACAACAACAGCAGCAACAACAACAAAACAACCAACTAAATAATCCCTCACTGATCTCTAGTGGCAATGGCGCTAAAAAATCACGTAAATCAGCCTCAAAGCAGCTCAACACCAACAACAATCACAATACCAACAACAACAACAACAGTCAACACATAGGTGGCGTTGATGGCACCACTCGATGTCCAGCTGATTCCCAATGGGAACAGCCGCATAGTCGTCGTAATTCCGCCGAAAATCACGGACATCGTAATGAACGGTGAGTTTTGGATACCAAATATAGAGATCAACTATAAGCTGAAGCTAATTCGAATCCTTTTACTGTCCACTGTCCGACAGCACTGCAGAAAGACGCAGTCGACTCATCTATGACATTGACAACATCGTGATACCCTACAGCATGGCTGCCCAGACGCGTGTGGAGATTTTGCCCTACAAGGAGATACCAACGCCAAAGTAAGTACTACACCCAGAGCCACCCAATGGAAGGTCCCACTTGGGACCTAAAAAGTGAGGGGTCTATTAAGGTTTTTGGAAGAGCTAGAGCAACGTATACTAATCTCTCTTCTTCTTCCTTGCAGATGGCGCATTGTGGACAGTGATAATAAGAAGAAGAAGGAGAAACATTCGACGGATGAGAAGCTGAGCAATGGCTGTGGTGCTAATCAAACCGAAGCGGAAACCACTGAGTCTAATTTAGGCGAGGAAGCCGTGACGGCAACAACAGCAGCAACCGAAGCAGCAACAACATCCGCAACAGCAACTTTACCCGCAGCAACAACAACAACAACAACTTCACCTGCAGCAGCAACAACAACAACAACTTCACCCGCAACAACAACATTGAAGGAGAAGCAGGAGACGGTGGGCAAAGTAAATGGCTTGAAGCAGTCGAACCAAAAGAAGTCATTGCCAGAGCTTGTCAAGCAACCGGAGGAGCAACCACTCAGCAATGGGTTGCCTAATGGAAAAGCCTCAGAGGCGGCTTCGGTGGAGGAGCAACCAAAGCAGCCGCCGGCAACAGTCAATGGCAAAATCAAAAGGAAGAACAATAAAATCTCTGTGAAATCCCCAGCGCCTGATTCTGCATCTCCATCTGCTACCACACCTTCTGCTCCAACTTCTACTCCCGTAACGGACAACGTGGGGCCGCCCAAGAAGCGACCAAAGCTAAAGTTAAAGGAGAAAACAAAGCCCACGAAAGCAAACGCAGTCGTTCCGGATGACGATGAAATTGAGGACATCTCGGATGAGGCGTACATTGTGCGTCATCAACGTGCTCTGATTGAGGAGCGACGTCGCTTTGAGACATACTTAAGATTCCCCTGGAGCACACGCTCCCGTGCCAATCGACGTGTCGACAGTCGAGCCGAATCGAGTGGAGCCAACACTCCAGATCCAGCTTCACCAGCGGCAGCTCCACAGCTCTCAGGACCGCTCGGAGCTGACAACGAGAGCATTCCCTCACCATTGGCACATTCGGTGCTCCAGAATCCGCTCGATGCTGATGGAGAGACGGTGATGGGGACAACTAAAGGAAAGCGTCAGGAGCGTCGTCGTACCACGTCCAGCAAATTGAAGGAGTCGGATCGACGCAGTGCCACACCAGATACCAGAGAGGTGAGTGGTCCTCTTCTCATTAATATTAAGTTTAAATTAAAAATTTGTTATTGTTTTTTATAGTTTCCTCAACTTCCTTTGGAGCCGCCACCGTTTGAACCGCTGCAGTTTCCACTCTCCAAAGAAGTCTATCAACGTTTGCTGGCCGAGATGAATATTGAGCCAAAGGCACCGAGATTATCCTTGCCCGTAACCACAACAACTGCAAAGCGTACAAAGAGTAAATCGGTATCCTCCAATGGTGGCAACGATGGTGGCAACCCAACAACAACAACAACGACAAACTCTGGGAGTCGACGCAGCAGCAAAGCGAAGGCAACAAATGCCAGTAAATTGGCTCAGACAACAACGACAACAACAATGTTGATGACACAGCAGCGTCTGAATGGTGGTGGCAAGAATGCACAACGTGCAACAAATGGTGGTGGCAAGAATGACTATGCCATCGATGCCATGGACTATGGGCCAGAGGATGACGAGGACGAAGAGGAGGAGGAGGAGGAACTGCTGCTAGAGGAAGACGATGATTATCATCATTATCTGGCACCGCCGGACGATGATCCATTGCCGGCTGGCGTTGGAGACGATGATGCCAATCTGTATAATGCCAGCATCGATGCTTATTTGGGCGAACAGGAGGGTATCGAGGAGGAGGAGCTGGCCGATGATCCGTTCATGGATGACGATCCCAATGATCCGGAATGGAAGCGTAGCGTAGTGCGACACGAGCGCATGCGCAAGCGAGTTTAGTGGCAAAAGAGAGAGGCAGTAGCGAGTAGCGAGTGAAAAGCAGCGAGTAGCAAGTGGAAAGCAGCGAGTAGAGAGTGGAAAGCAGCGAGTAATAAATAACAAGCGAATAGCGACTGGAGAGTAAAGAGAAGCGAGTGAAAAGAAGCGGATAATAATGTGAGAGCAGCGAGTGGAGAATAGCGAGTGAAATGCAGCGAGTAGCGACTGGAGAAATAACAAGCAGTGAAAGTGAAAGCAGTAAACTAATCCAAAGTTATTAAGACCATGTGAAATGAATATCATGTTTATTTTTTATTTTAATTAATTTGTCAAATTTTTAAAAGAATTCGTTCGCTTCAAATGCCAACTTCTTAGCGAGCGAGACACAAATTTTAACTTGTTTTAAACGATTTCTTGTTTCTTTTTTTGTTGAAACGCAACGGAGTTTCAATCAAATAAAATCAAAGTTGAACTCGGGAACGCAGCATAAAAAATGTAGCATTGCAAGCATATTTTGTAAGCAATTTTTCTAAGTTATTTAGTTATAAAAGAGAACAGTGAAGAAGAAGAATTCACACACATAAAACACACACACAAACACCCACACAAAAGAAAACAAAAGAAAACAAAAAACAACTCGTGAAAATATTCAATGTAAATATACAAATAATAATAGGAGATAATAGGAGAAGATATGTATGTATGAAACTAATGGATAAAGCTAATGATAATGTTTACGATAATGATAATATTAAATACAATAGTTTAACACACACACACACATACACATATATACACATTTGAAGAAGGCAACAAAAGAAAAAGAAAACTCACTTGGGCTACAAGTCAAAAGTGCGCTACGTTTTAAATATATAAATATATATATGAATATATTATTATATAATATAATGATAGTTATTAAATAGATCGAACGATCTGAAATATGTTAATGTTGATTTCGATATGTATTTGCGCACCTACAAACAAACAAACAAACAAACAACAACAACAGCTGTATATTTACGCCGTTTTTTGAATGTAATTTCCCCAATTTATTAATAATTAAACTATAATCATTAATATCTTAAACAAGAAGAAGATAGATCCCAATTAAAAATGCGCCCCAAATGAATTCATGAATTTTTTAGGCGCTTTCAATTCTTTTTTTTACTTGTAGACATTTAAATTTAAATACTTAAACTTCGGCAAACAAATACACACACACACACACCTCACAACATTATTTTATGTAAAGTTCGTTAATGATTTGAAAACTGAACGAAAGTGTATATGCAAAAACTATGGACATTAAAAAACAACAAATACAAATAAAAACTCTATATTCGTAAAAAGTAATTAAAAACCATACGAAAAAAAAAACATAAATCATCAATTGTTTCTTTCATTTAATTTGAACCACATGTTGCAAGAATTATAAAACATTTCTAGTTCTTTGCTACATTGTCAACATGTGCTTCAATTTCAAATTTAGTTTCAACTTGTCCGTTGAGGAAGCAACAAGATGCTGGTAAAGCGCTCAGATCAGCAAATCGAAAGCTAACTCAATTGATCTCCCCTTATTTCCCCTCCCAGATAGCAACGGCATTTCTGCTAGCACTCATCTCAACTTTTTGCAGCAATTCGCTGCCATTTGAAGTGGAAGCTAAGGCAGATAGCTTAGCATCCAAACAATGGGATGGCATGGAACGTAAGCTGATGCTGATCAGACGAGCACAGGAAGAGCAACAGCGCAATCTCATAAGCTTAGAGTTTAAACTCAATCATGTGCTCAGTAAGATTACTCATCTCACTCATGTAAAGCCTGCCAAGGAAGAGCTTTCTGGAAGCTTCTACATAGCGTTGCTACGTTGGGAAGACAATTCCAATAATATGGAGCAACAATTTAAGAAATTGCAGGCAAGCCTAGAGCGAAGAGATGAGCACGACAAGAAACTGGAAGGATTGAGTGAATTGCTAGTGCAACTCTCTCAGCAACTGGAGCTTGGAAAGTTGGAAGTACCAAAGAAGCAAATGTCAAATGAAAAGGATTCAAGTGAAGGGAAAATATTGGATCATGGTAAGAACTTGATGCTTTTAAAATATGAGCTAAAACTCACCTGTCCAATTAACGTAGAGTACGTGCAGCCTGCTAAAGCGGATTGCTTTGAGTTGGATGAGCAGCAGCGCATCGATGGTGTTTACAAGTTTCTGGAACCCGAATTAAATGAACTTCAACGCGATTTAAATGAACGATACTGTGCCTTTGCAACAGATGGACCAGCCTGGACCGTGATACAAAGACGCACCACCGATGATATCAACAACTGGGAGAACTTTAATCGCAATTGGGACGAGTATCGTGCAGGTTTTGGTAATTTGTCGAAAGACTTTTGGTTTGGCAATCAATTTATACACCGAATAACCTATCGCGATGGTTACGAACTTCGCATAGAGCTGGAGGATCACAATGGTATTCGAGCCTGGACCGAATACGGTCTGTTTCGGCTGGACAGCGAAAGTTACAGTTATCAGTTGGTAATTGGGAAAGTGAATGAAAATAGCACTACATCCGATGCACTCACATATCACAACCGAATGGACTTTAGGGCTAACGAACGTAATGAATCCTGTGATGGTTGGTGGTTTGATCGTTGCCTGGAAGCCAAATCCAATTTAAACGGACGTCGTATCATATGGGGAAACTGGCACAACGAATATTCACTGAATTCATCGCGTATGCTAATACGTCCACGTAATATTAACCCGCTCATCACAAACTATTCTTACGACGACGAGGATAGTTATTAAATTTGAATTGTTAGAGCGACAAATCTATCTATATAAGAAAGATATTTGTATTCCACGTACAGGATTGACATACTGCTACCAATTAAACGTTACTTACAGTATCGCTGCTGAATGCATCCAGACTAGTAAAGTATCGATATTTCTGGCAAATGTTGCCATTCGAACATAAGGCAAGAAAATATCTGTGTAGTTTATATTCAAAACAGTAGCATAACAACAATGTAGCTTGTAATAAAATTCACTAAATATTGAAACTAAAAGTATTCAATCAATGAATATTAATTTAAATAAGTTTGAATTTATTGTTTTTGTTTAGTTCCAGAAAACGCCGCTAGGTAGCGCCAAAATTTTTGCAATAATTTTTGTTGGAAAACTTTACGGCCCTAGTGCTCAGAAGGGCTACAAAGACGAAACATATTTAAAAAAAAATCCGCTTAAATTGTTATTAAAAAAGTCGTTTTGTTACTTAAAAAAATGTATTTTAATTTTCCATTTTTGTTTAAAACAACTTTTAGTATTTAACTATACTGTCAGCATACAGAATTATTACTTTACGTACATAGTGTATTTTTGCCCTAGCAGCATACGGTCACATAGTCACTTGTTCGTGTGTGCGTGCGAATGCGATAGCAGTACGGCCGAGTGCAGCGCGACTTGCAGTAAAGGAGAAAAATTTAAAGAAGTTGTAAATTACAAAGAAAAAAACTTCTGCTGTGGCAACAAATACAAAAAAGAAAAGTTGTAACAAGAAAAAATGGCACAAAGGACTGGTTAGGAACAAAAGAGAAGTTTTTGCGGCACAAGCAAATTAACAACAACAACAACAAAACAAGGAAAGAACAAGACGCTGCCGCGGCCACTCCTTTTGTGTCCGTTGTTGTTGTCTCGTTCCAGAAAAATGTGTGCGTGTGAGTGAATGTATTCCGTGTGTGTTGTAATTGAAAAAGATTGTGATTAGTGCATAAATTAAAAAGTAGTAGAAATTAATTGCATTAATTAACCAAGTGAGTAGGTAATAAAAAGTGAAAATTCTACGCGCTGCGCACAAAATGGCAAATATGTTTTTTAATTGTGTCTGCAAAAGCTCAAGCAAACTTAACTAAAGAGATAAGCGAACAAACGTTAAACATAGAGACACGCATACATATGCAGAAACACACACACATATACGCGCAAATACTACTATATACAGAGTACCAGCGTGCGTGTATGTTTATGACTCACGGCTGGAACTGTGAGTGAGTGTAAAGTGAGTTGTGAGTGCGAGTGCGATAGAAAGAGAGAGAAAGAGCTGTAGAGCGCTACCTACGGCAACAGCAACAACAACAACACAAAACAACAAATCGCTGCCGCGCTTCAATAGAATTTCCCAAGTTGAGCGCGACTAATCGCATTTGAAGAAAATTCCAACGTTCGCGATAGAGAACACAAAACTGAAAGAAGTAAAAGCGGATTGAAGAAGAATAAAGATATTTTGTAAACGAAGGGGAAAGGGAAAACATCACGAACATGAGTTTCACCAAATGGTTCAAGAAGAAGGAGCAAATCTCCGAGATCGGTGCACCGACAAATTTTCAACGGCACTTCCATGTTTCCCGCAACCAAGAGACGGGGGATCTGGAAGGTCTACCCACACCATGGGTCAGATTAATGAATACACAAATCACACGAGATGAACAGGATAAGAATCCCGATGCAGCATATCATGCGGTTAAATACTACAATTACTCCATCAAGAAGAAGGAGCAGGAAGTGTTTAAACCCTTCATAACCGAGGATGTTATACACGAGGAGTCCAAAGAGATTGACAACTATGTCAATTACAAGAACAAACATAAATCCCAGGATATCGACAAGTCCGATGACGATGGCAGTGGCAGTTCAACGGCCACGGAAAGCAGTAGTGGATGTGGTAGCTCCACGGCTCATAGTAATAGCAGCAGTCTCAACGATAGCAGTCAACAGTCGGTCCTACCCCTGGATGCACTCAATGAGGTCATCAAGGAGCTGGAATCAAATTTGGGCCGGGAAACGCTCAAGCCCATTAAACCGAATAGCGGCTTGGAGCCGCCACCGGTGCCGCCCAAGAAATCATCACAAATGCCGCCCAAGCCACAGATCAAGCCAAAGCCACGTAGCGTTACACAGCAAAAGTTCCAGCGTATGTCAGATCTTCGATCCAAAGATGGTGATGATGAATCCCATCCGACCATTAATACAGACACGATCATTATCAAGCCAGCGTCAGCGAGTAATGCCAGCAATGATAATGATGCCGATGCGCCAGAGGAGACGATATTGCGACGATCGAAGGAGAAGCGGGCACAGAAAACCGATGCCGAGATCTATGATGAACTGAGAGCGATTTGCAATCCGGAAGATCCGCGGGAACGATATAAGACCACCCAAGAGGTGGGCAAAGGTGCTTCCGGTATTGTATTCATTGCTGGTGATATGCAATCAGAATCACAGGTCGCCGTTAAAACGATCGAGATGAAGAATCAATCATCCAAGGATCTCATACTCACCGAAATACGCGTCCTCAAAGATTTCAATCATAAGAATTTGGTAAACTTCCTTGATGCCTATCTGCTGGAACCTGAGGATCAGCTCTGGGTTGTCATGGAGTATATGGATGGTGGACCCTTGACCGATGTGGTCACCGAAACGGTGATGAAGGAACGACAAATTGCCTGTGTTTGCCGGGAAGTCCTGTACGCCATTAGTTTCCTTCATGCCAAAGGCATTATTCATCGCGATATCAAGTCCGATAATGTGCTGCTTGGTATGGATGGTTCCGTTAAGGTCACGGACTTTGGCTTTTGTGCCAACATCGAGGGTGACGAGAAACGCCAGACAATGGTGGGCACTCCCTACTGGATGGCTCCCGAGGTTGTGACACGCAAGAAATATGGCAAAAAGGTGGATATTTGGTCGATAGGAATAATGGCAATTGAAATGATTGAGGGTCAACCTCCATATCTATATGAGACACCACTGCGTGCTCTCTACTTGATCGCAGCGAATGGACGACCTGATATTAAAAGCTGGGATAAACTGAGTCCAAGTCTGCAGGATTTTCTCGATCGGTGTCTTCAGGTCGAGGTCGATCGACGTGCCACGGCCGATGAGCTGCTCAAGCATCCGTTCCTCGACGATTGCAGTGAGGTAAAGGCCCTGGTGCCCAACATTAAGGCCGCCAAGAAGGTGCTCCGTCGTAATGTATAGTTAATGTGCAATCAACATCATCGAGCGGCCAGGCTGCTCTATGCGTGATGTGAACACTGTATGTAGTATATTGATATATTGAAGGAATTTTTCCCCAAAATCCAAAATCTGTGTAAATTAAAACCTGGAACAAAATGCTGATTACAACAAACGTGTCTCTCAAAACTGTTGTTCATCGCGGGCCGATAACACGCCTAATTGGTAAGTCAAAGCTAAATTATGAAATTCATTTACAAATAAATTAAATCGTAAAGAAGAATTATGCTGGGAACACACTGTGTCATCGACCAGTGTAAATCCAGCATAACATAACGGTATGGTGTTGGAAGTATTTCCAGTTACACAGTCAGCTGTTAGTTGATGTACAGAGGGGTGGGGGGAAGAGCTTGCAATCCACAACAGAACGCAGTACGCAGTAAGGCAAATAGACAACAATAGTTAACAATTTGTATAATATTGCTAATTTGGAGACAACAAATCGAATGCAATGTTGTCACATCCGATAGTGACATTGCCAAACGACAAACTGGTTTTCTAGTTGGTTCAGTTCAAATCTTTCTCATCGGTGAATGTTGGAAACACGTTGTACAAAAAAATTTAATGTCTTTGCCCTATAATCAGTTGCTGATACTTGTGAAACAGAAACAGCTTAAATACGATCAAGGTCTCTTTCATTTGTTTATGACAAAAACATACGTATTTGCATGTGAATCATCCACGGTACTTTCTGTTTTATTAAATAATCTGCTTACCAAATTGATTTTGTTCAACTAGTCACACTTTCGATTGCTATCGTTTATCGATAACAACATTTGCATCTGTAAAAGGGCATCAAAGCTTCGACTTGAACTTGTTCTCAGAGCTTTATTTTTGTTGCTGAAATAGCAAGGCCCATTGAAAAGTAGTACACACACATACACACGTTTACACACATTTTATATACAGAAAATGTGAAGCAACAGCAGCAACAACAACAACAACAATAACAATTAAGCATGTGAAGCAGCAGCTAACCAACGCCATTTCATACGCTCGTTCGCATTTCCTGTTGGACAGCAAAGAAAAGACTTGGAATATTGCTTTGTCTGCCAAAATGTAAAAGAAAAAAAATATATATTCATACATAATAATAAAAAGTAAAAAAAACTTTAATTCACACACTGCGCACATACGCAGTCAGCAGCACAGCAACACCGTCACCAACACCTACACACACACACACACCCATGCATACAATGAAGCTGAGTATTTTTTGCCTTATCAACAAGCACTTCACATGTACATCGTATGTGTGAGTGTATAAAAGTATCTATATACATTCTAAGCTATCATGAAACCCCCGCAATAGACTTCGCTATTTATTTTATTATCAAATTCCTAGAACATTTTTAAGTTCATTCTGATAAGAGTGAAAGAATAAACTGTAAGCGATCTTTGTCTGACTGGGGGGAATAACTGGCTGTTGGGCGGCCAGTGTTGCTGTGCAGCTCTAGCTAATTGTAGTTGCAGTTGCAGTAGTGAAATGTCTTGTCTCCGACTATTGTCTTTATTTATTTCTTTCATTCTTTCCGTTTGTCTGCATTTTTCTTCACTCACCGCCTTCCACTTATTGAATTTAATTGCTTATGCAGTGGCAACGTTGACTGCGGGCGGTGGACAGACTGACAGACGGACGGACGTCTCGCTGAGCTATTTTTACGCTCTCCACTTACTGTTACTGTGCGACTCTGTCTCTTTTCTCTCGCTCTCTTTTGCACTCACTCCCTTTTGCACTCACTCCCACTGTCTCTCGTGTGTGCGTGCACTTTTCTACCGGATCTCTGGCTGTTTATTTGTTTATATTAGCGGCAAATACTTTTGCTTTCCGTTTTGTGCTGCGACTCCTAATATGTACAAAAAGAAAATGGGAGGGGCAAAAGGCAGCAGGCAGCTGTTTGTGTATGTGGCGAGTGTCACTTTCTGATCAGAAAGTTTCATTTTTTTGTTGTTTTTCTTCATGCGGATACATTTTAAGCTTTTGTATGCCAAATGTCTCGGTGACGGCGATAACAAACAACAACAGTGAATAACAGAAGCGCCAGCAGAACAATGAATAATCATTTTGCTAATATTTAACTCAGGAAATCAATATGGGCTTTTAAATTGCATGTGCCATACACACACGCATACATACATACGTATTCACATGTGTTTGCTTGGTTGGATGTTTGCATTTCCAGTTTTTCTTGTGGCGTCTGCTGCAGTTGCATGCTGCCTTTTTGCCGGTTGCTGCAGGGAGTGGCACTGTTGGGGCCAAAGTACAATTTCAATTTCATGCGTGCGCGTAAATTGCAAGCCTGCTGACAAAAGTCCCTATGCACAAATGTACACATACTCAAGTACACCAATACATCTAGAAGTGCCAGTGTTGTTAAAATTTCAAGGGCTAAAAGAGCTAAATTAATCAAAACGGCTAGCAAGAAATAGCTAAAATAAAAGGTATTTAAAAGAGCTAAGTGTGGGAAATTTAATAGCTAAATTGATATCACTTTTTTTGCAAACGACATTGAACGAACGGCCGCCATTCACGTCTGTATGCGTATGCATGTATTGTAAGAAATTAGTATGATGTAGTTGTAGTTGTTTGCTTAGACAAACGCCCAAAACAAAAAGCAAAAGAAGCACAAAAAAAACTAAAAATGAGCAATGACTAAACCCCTTTTCCATAGTGCGTTCGATTTTCGAACGATAATTTCACCTTGCGCGCAAAAGGTTTTACATTTTGGTTTCTCTGTTTCTGTTTTGGCTTTGTTTCGTTTATTGAACCACATGAGTCTCATGCCTTTTGCCTGTGTGTGTGTATGTAGTTGTGTGTTGTTCTTGCTGTTGCTGTAAATACGCGGAATTGAACGTAGATGATTCATTGGCTGTATATTTTTTGATTATGGAAGGGGGAGAAGGAAGGGGAACTTCGTGTAGCGAGCTCGTTTTTCATAACAAACATGGCCGACCTTCCCACCCGCCGACGACAACATTTTGCATATGCATCACGCAAATGTCCAACAATAAAATAATTATATTATTTGCTGGCTTGATAGTAGGCATTACGTATGATATTACATACATATAGTGTGCAGGGCTTGAAGTTTCGAAAAATAATACTGTGAGTACAACACAGACACACACACACACACATCAACAATGTGCAATTGCTATTGTGGTGACTTTTTACAACATGTTCCACATGCACTCCACATGACACAATACACAACATACAGCACACAACAGCAACAACACCAGTCCAAGAGCTTTCATAGCGGTTCTCAACTTTGCAATGATATGTTTTGCTGTGGATCTTGGGCACTTTCGCATACACAAAACTGGAGCATGGTGCTGTTTTTGAGGCATAAATCAGCTGCCGTTCCATTCTGTTCCCATTTGCATGAAAAACTACAGATAATTGCCAACATAACTGTGTTTGTACCCAGTATTAAAGGTGTGTAATAAAGGGTATACTCGACAATCGTAAATGTAATAATGTTCGCAATTACAAATGTTAATATACATAAGAGGGAGAGAGAGAGAAACATGCTGTTTGTTCTTCTTTAAAAAGCTCAGTGGACTCTGAAATGTCGCTCAAAGCTGAGCTTACGAAAGTAGAGTAGAAGTACGTGGTACGTGAGTTTACACTGTACATATGTATTGCGGAATTTGTTTGGCGTGACAGTGTTTCGATATTCTAAAATTTAATTTAGGGATATGTAAATCACGTAGATCCCAATTGCTGACAGTAGAACGAGAATATGGATTATGCACTTCCGCAATGTATACTTTTATTTTCAGTCAATGGAAAATTGTGTGGAAAATTGTGTGCTGTGAAGTTGGAGAAGATCGCATTTGGGTCTTATCTGTGTGGAAACTATAAATAAAATACTTGTATAACGAACACAATGGGAGACGATGCGACGAGTGGCACGGACAGAAATGTCGCTGGGATTTTCATTGAAATTTAAGCGTGACTTTAGCGCGGGCGCTTCACATGCCGATAAATACGCATACATATATATACCATATGCACATATGTATGTATGTATGTACGTATTTCAATTTATACATATAAACAATTATTGCGCTGATAATTGGCTGTCGGATAGAGTGACGTGCTCTCCCAAACGACAACAACAACAAAACAACAAGAAGAATAACAATAACAAGGCAAGTTTGTGTTTTGTATGCGATACCGTACACTTGCTAATAAAACAGACCTGTTGCGCTTTAACGGCCTACAAAGAAATAATAAAAAAAGACAACAACAACAAAAAGAAAATACATGTGTAAATAATATTCATAGTTAAATAAAGACGAAGATATTGTTGTTGTTGCAATTATGCAGAAAGTGAGCAGAGCCGTGAAATCGCATAAAGCACCATAACGTTGTACAATCGAAATTTACTGGAACTGTATCTTTTGGTGCAGAATAAGTTCAAATGAACTAATCATTAAAAATTTTAATTTGAAAATGAACAAATGAACTTATTGAGTCAGCTTAAATCTAATTTTGTTTACAATAGATTTAACTTAATTACACAATTTCATTAAAAACTTTATTTAACGTAATAAGATAAACATTTCCCTAATTTTTATGTTTTGAATTGCAATGTTTCAGTTTACTTAAATCAATAACAGAAGACTTAATAAAGACTTGAATGAAGATCCCAAATCTATTGAGCTTTAAGTCATATATAAAAGATTGCTCGGCAAAATTTAAGAGGGACGAGAAAGCTATTTCACATATACAGAGTTTTTAAAGGAAATAAGTTCTCTACGCTTATTGTGAAATAGGAGAATATAAAATGTCGAATTTACACAAATTTTATTACTTTTGCCTTGTACTTAGTGTAAATATCACCTTTGTATACCTACCTGCCTGCATAGGTGAACTTTTAGCTTTTAATAGCCTTCATATCCAAACACTTGTAGAACCAAGAGCTTTCATGACCGGGGACAAATTTTTACTGCCATAGAAAAATTACAAGCATGCTCCTTGATAGTTTTGAATACATAACAATTAAATTAATTGATAGATCTAATCAATGAGCGATAACTGAATAAAATGACCTATTCACATCGTTCATGAACAAAAGATCAAATGAACAACTAACCAAATGGTTCACCTTTTCTTAAAAATAGACCAAAATTACGAATTTAGTTAGCAAATTAAACTAAAAATTCCAACCTTGAAATGCACCCACAAGCACTGCTTCTTCTTCGCCTCAATGCTATTCTTTCCATGTCTAACATGATTTCTATTGGTTTGCGTTGTTCAATTTCATACATGCGTTTTTTTTCGGCTCTCACAAACTAAGTAATCAGCTGTAGATATCGTAATCACACTTGATAAATAGCGACTATTGATAAGACAAGCGAAATGAGTTGTTTATTGAACGAGTTGCTTCGCAATTTTCGAAATTTGTTCTACACATGTCGGAATATGTTTATATAGTTATATTGTATGTACATAAGCTTGTTCAGGGCTCATCGAAATTATGCAACGCTTATCGCAATTAATAAAGGTCAGAATGTTAATTGAAACTAAGTTCAAGTGTATACACATACATATAGTATGTGTGTATGTGTGTGCATGTAAGTTTTTTAAAGTGTATCTCACTCTATTTACATAAACCGTTCAATAGTCGATGGTAGCAATTGTGTTTGTGCAGACATCGATGCAAATATTTACACTCAGCAGGTTGGAGTTGGGCGAGGCACAAAAACCGTTGCAACCTGTGTAAAAAAACATGTTTTACATGAGATACTGGGGACTATGAATCAGAAGGGAACATTAAAAACGGCTTTCGCTCTTGATTGTATAAAAAGTACATATTGGAATTTTAGTTCTTTACTTTTTATGTACTTTAGATTTAGTTGATATATATGTATAAAAAGTATCTACAGTACTGGCCAAAACATGTGCACCCCTAGGTCACTTTTACTCAAATGCAAAATTTTTAACAAAAACAACGTTTTTTATTCAGTCTTTTAATTTTTTTTAATTATTTATATATTAACTAATATTAAACAAAAACAAAAACATTTCCAAAATGTATACATAAAAAAAAAATTAAAAAAAGATTTTAAGTCCCAAATTCAGCTGGACAAAACATGCGCACCCCTAGCTGAGTAAAAAAGAAAAATTATTAAAATTAATTTTTCGTTGCGAACTTTTTATTTTAATGACACAAGTAGGTCTTTTAGGCATCAAAGGTACTAAATTATAAATTATATCCGGTTATACTGCTTCCCAGGCATCTTTTACGGCTTCGAATAAATCCTTCTATGTTTTTGTTGTTTTTTCGCTTGATTTTCATGTTAGGATTAACACAAATGATCTTAAATGGGTTTCGATTGGTCGATTGGACAGGCCAACGAGGATCTACCATCCTATTGATCCAATTCCATCTTCTGGAACCAATCCTTAACCACTTTTCCTGCATATTTTGGATCGCTCTCATGCTGGAACCGCCATTAAAGTGGCATCTCTTCATCAGCATGTGGCAATATCGCATCCTTTATGATGTCCAAATACTTGGAATGATCCCTAGTTCCATTGACCATATGAATTCAACCAATCCCTTGTCCTGAGACAAGGTGGAGGGCCTCCCTTTGCCTTCCTAGTGCAATACAATACCAGTGCAAATTTGGGACTTAACCTGAAATTCCTAAAAATGAATTTTCCAAGGTCCATCTTAAAAGTAATGGCCAAAAATGGCAAACTATGCTATTTTTTGATGAATCCATGAATAATTTGATGGATTCAGATGTCATAAAGCGTGTATGCAGAGAAAAGGTTAAATCCTAAGTATTGCGTGAGTACTGTATTGCACTAGGAAGGCAAAGGGAGGCCCTCCACCTTGTCTCAGGACAAGGGATTGGTTGAATTCATATGGTCAATGGAACTAGGGATCATTCCAAGTATTTGGACATCATAAAGGATGCGATATTGCCACATGCTGATGAAGAGATGCCACTTTAATGGCGGTTCCAGCATGAGAGCGATCCAAAATATGCAGGAAAAGTGGTTAAGGATTGGTTCCAGAAGATGGAATTGGATCAATAGGATGGTAGATCCTCGTTGGCCTGTCCAATCGACCAATCGAAACCCATTTAAGATCATTTGTGTTAATCCTAACATGAAAATCAAGCGAAAAAACAACAAAAACATAGAAGGATTTATTCGAAGCCGTAAAAGATGCCTGGGAAGCAGTATAACCGGATATAATTTATAATTTAGTACCTTTGATGCCTAAAAGACCTACTTGTGTCATTAAAATAAAAAGTTCGCAACGAAAAATTAATTTTAATAATTTTTCTTTTTTACTCAGCTAGGGGGTGCGCATGTTTTGTCCAGCTGAATTTGGGACTTAAAATCTTTTTTTAATTTTTTTTTTATGTATACATTTTGGAAATGTTTTTGTTTTTGTTTAATATTAGTTAATATATAAATAATTAAAAAAATTAAAAGACTGAATAAAAAACGTTGTTTTTGTTAAAAATTTTGCATTTGAGTAAAAGTGACCTAGGGGGTGCACATGTTTTGGCCAGTACTGTATCTATGGACTGCACTGCTTTTATATTTGGCAAGAAACTAACAAGCTGAGTCACAGATAAAAAGTATATGATTCCAGTTAAGCAACACGTGAGAGCACAGCTTTAGTTGTATACACACGGGTATATCTTTTAGTATGTGAATAAGTGTAACAATTGCTTTTCTTACTGTATTCTACTTTCAAATTTAATAACTATGGGTCTTATCAATATATTCTGTGATTAAAATAAATTACAGACTCGAATTGATATTTTAGATGTTATAGTATTTCTTTTTACTTATAGAAATTTTAAAATGACTTCAAAATACGATAAGTATGTAAGGACTCGGTGGATGAGAAAGTTAATATCAATGAATAGCAATAGAGATATTTCTAATATACAAAATGTGGTTAAAATAATAAACGAATTCGGCGGAATGACTTTTATAAAAGCTAAATATGAAACTATAACTAACTTAGCTACCTTTATATTGGGTAATATTTGAGTGCTTAGCTGACTCTAGGTCTAATATTTGTCGATGTGTCACTATATCAACAACAACAAACTTAACAAAATATTGCTACTGAAAAGCAAACATCAAACAACTCGATATACAGCTGTTGTCAGTCTAAGATGTCAGTCTCTATTATCTGTACCTTTTATGCTGTCTACTCCAGCGATCTCAGCTTAGTATCAACATTGTGCCGCTATAACCGTTTGAGAATTTTAAGAAACAAAACTGACCAAATAGCTGTGAAGGTGAAAATAAAGCTATAATCGTATTTTTATTGCCAATTAAATTAATTTAAATGTTTAAATTAAAATTATTATTATATTTTTATTTATTTTGGATATTTCTATTGGATATTTCCAACTAATTATTTTTATCTAAGAAATGCAGTCTCTAATTAAAGGTGTTTTGATTTCTTTCTTTTGCAGCATAAAGCAACTGGAAATGTGATCACAGCTAATCACAACAACTACATAAACAGTTGGATAAAGAAGAGAATGTGAACTGCATGAGCCCAGCAACAACAACAACAACAATGAAAACAACAACAACAATGAAAACAACAACAACAGTAGCAGATGAGAATACAGATCACACAAAGTTTGTTTGTTTTGTTGTAGATAAGGAAGCGTCCTTACAGTTGTGTTTTTGACTGTTTTTTGCTAACTATTTTGATTTTGCCTGATTGTGAGACATACGATATACAAACAAACATATAGTACATACATACATACATCTATCTATAAATACTTAAATATAAGTATATGACTGGCTGAGTGTGCCCACTGTGTATATACCTATATAACGGTATATACTCTTACAATACGATTTAAATTACAATTACAATTACGATTACGATAGCGATAACATAAAATAGTTTAAATATGTTTCATCGCATGTGTTTTTGGCCAGTTAGAATTGGCTCACACACACACACACTTACAGACACACACACAGACAGACAGACATGCATATGATATAAATATTGTATTGTTAAGTGGACATTAGATGGATAAATGTTTACATAGTATATACATATACATAAATGTGATTTAAGCGATTTTATCAAAGCTGCATTATGCAATTCTACATAAAATTCGTCGTAGTCTCTAAGTGCAACAACTAAAAAACAGAAACAAAAACAAATTAAATATGCAATACTTGTTGTAAATTACCAAAAACAAAAAAAAAGAGAATTGAAAATAATGTTAAATGTAACATGTGGAAAAGAGTGTAACAAGTGCCATTAGGACTAGCTAGCAGCAGTGAGAGACACAACAAACAACAACAACACAACAAAAATCAAACCAACAACAACAACTACAAACAATTCCACAATATAAATTAACAGCATTACCTACAAATGTATTAGAGATCCAAAACTATACCCACAAACAAATCTTTACAACGTTGTCAAAAGTTCTATTATTCCATTTCAACTATTGTAGTACAAAACTATCACTTAAAAATCAATCCTAAACTATATAATCTAGCCCCGATACAGTTGTCGAAATTCAAGTTTGCTAAGAATTGCCCAAACAAATTTTTACTGCCATAACAAATGCGCACAATTTATAACTATAACTACAATATTAATTGTACAATTGAACAAAGAAAGAAAAGAAAACGAAGCGAAAAAGATAAAGATCAACATAACTATGCGCTGTTATATAACGGTAATGTGTGTGTCAAACTGATGATAATTCTATATAGAGAGTTTATTGTATACCATATATACATATTATTGTAGAACGAGGCACATAACTAAGTAGTTCCCATGGAAATTTTTGCGCAGATGCCAAATACAAATACAGAGAAAAAAGTGAAGAAGTAAATAATAGCAAAGTTAAAGAAAGAGAAGAGAAAAGAATAGTGAAAGATAAGAAAGATATACATACATATATAGGAAGTGTAATTCTACACATTACCTTAGCCGAAATAGTCTTCGAGTTTACGTTTTGGCCTTTTCGATTTAGTTGAAATATTTGCATACTCTTTCCAGTCCAGCCAGTTTTCAGTTTTCCAATTTGCAAAACTAGTCTTCCTTAGGCATCCTGTGGAAAATATCGAAAATTTCGAAAATGTGCGAGTGGAATGGAAAGAGTATTGAGATCTTCGGTGCGCCGATTAGCTTAGCTTTCTTTACTTGTTAATATACAAATTCAAATAATCCAATATATACAATTATTTTTATGTAGTAGTTTAGTAGTGATTGGTTTTTTACTAGTTTCCACACACACACACACACATATATACACTGGGCCGTAAAAGATTTCGTATTGCGATATTAGTAGCCATCGAAGGTCATAGTTAAATTTTTAAAGTCCTATTTTAATCCAATCCATAGTACGCTATAGTTAGTTAATTGAAGTAATGCAAGAGTTATGAGAATTTAGAGAGTTAAATATAAATTTCCATTTTTATCAATTTGAGATCTTTTCTAAAACGTCGAGTATCTATTTAAAAGATTTCGATAAAAGATTCTCCGGGCTGTTCCACAAAACTCCAGATCTAGTTCTAAATGTTGGTGTTCCTAAAATGTCAGAGATTTTAATATTTCCAACAGTTTTTCAAATTCAGAAAATCTGCTGATAAATATATATAAATATATATATTCGTTTAAAATGTAGTTCACGCATTAAAAAAATAATTAAAGTCAATTCAATAAATTTAAAGTTTTGTCAAATGTCTCAACAAATTTTTTGACATTTGAAATTGTTTTTGGGTTCCTAGAGTTTTGTAGAACTCTCCTGTAAATCTTTCTTTAACCGATAAACCCTATTTCTTCCCCTGTTTCTCTTGCATTGCTTTTAAGAAGCGTACTGAATTTTATCTACATTTAGAAAACAAAAGCAAAAATACATTCAGAAATTAAGTACGTAATGCATTTTTGCATATTTTAGAGCTTATACTTAAAACAATTTGATTTGGTTATCGCTTATGACAGACAGTGTATTTTATGATTAGAAAAGGCAACGAACGCAAAGTATTTTGGATATATTATTGCTATATAGGAAAAAGTAAAAAGTATTCTGAGCCACAATTGGCACAAAAAAACGGAGACATACCCGAAAATACATAATCGCAAGCGCATTTAAATAAAAAATAACGAAAAGTAAGTTTAAACTTTAAACAAAAGGCAATGATTACAATTAACGAAATGAAACGAAACGAAACAAAATGAAACTTAAGTCTTTAAATGGTAGCATAAATTTTTTATACGCAATTTTTATTGCAAATTGTAAAAAGAAAATGGAAAAATGGAAAAGGAACCTATGTAAAACTGTATGTCATCCAAACTTTTATATAAATCCTTAATCCGTTGTATTCGTATCTTAAAAAAAACAACAATTGATATATAGTTACATAAAATAACATACGACCATTGGCGCTATTTCAATTAAATGTAGTTAAAATACTTAAATATTATGCATATATACATACATAAAGAAAACAAAAACAATACATGCAAAACGGAAATAATGACAAATGTGTGTTTTATCCAAAAACGTTCGGTTTTTAAATATTTTTTTGTTTATTAAATTTTGATCGCTTTGTTCGCTTTCGTTTTGCACATAATTCCACACAAAATAAGTTGTAATTGTTTAATGCATTTTTTGCAATTTGCTTGCATAACTAAGTCGTAATCATTACTACATTACATACAAATATTACATGTAATAATTAAAACAATTCTTGCAATTTATTATTACACATTTATTTTATAAAAACATTTATGAGCTGATAGGAAATGAGATAAAATGAGTATGCATATTTATATATATGTATTTAGTTATAATTCTAAATATACATATAATTATAGACACTATACGCACACCCAATATACGATAATTAACCGTACGGTTATTTACGGTTACACAATTTTATATATATGCACAATTGTATGTATTATTTTAGTTTGCACTGTAATTTTTATTTTGTGTTGTTAAATATATCGTTATTTACTTATTCGACCAAAGCACCTTATTCTTTTATTGCTCCTTAAATAGCACAATAATCATTCCAAGAATGATTTAATTATTCAACATTATAAATTGAATTCCCCTTAAATGAATGTGAGTGTGCATTGTTTTGGAATTTTTACTCAAAGACTTTTATGGATTTCTTATAGTATAATCACATTTCATAGCCAGACATCTTCGCGGTATTTGCCCTGTGTTCGCAGCTCCTTGAGACGTTCCATGGCTTCCGTTTCGTCCAGTTGCAAGACAAGTTGCAGGCAACGTCGCAGAGCATCATCTATGGACTTGGAAATCTTGGCTCCATCAGCACAGACATACAAAACTGTTGCTGGTTGCATCAGTAGCTCTACAAACTCCTCCGCATCCTCTTCCAGCAATTCCTGCACATATTTCGGTGCATCAGCCGCAGAAGATCGGGAATAACACATACGTAGTCGCTGCAATACAGAAGATTCCTGCCATTCGAGCAGTTGTTGCTGCTTTAAAATTGCCTGAGGTGTTTTAGCTCCCACGTAGAGCCAAGTTTGTCCAATGGCTTGTTTCTGGCATAGCTTCTTATGGGCCAGAAAGCCCAGAAAGGGTGCGAGACCCGTGCCAACGGCTATTAGTATTTGATTGCCAGCCAGCTCAGAATCTGTATAACGGAATGAATTCTGCAGGCGTGGATAAATAAACAACTTGGCTGGCTGCTCCTTAAGCTTAGTCTCCAGCATGTTGGTGGTTACTCCCGGCTTGTTAGCTCGAATAGAGTAAATAATTCTTAGTTGCTGCTTGCTCTCCAATGGACTGTTGGCTATGGAATAGGGTCGTGGTAGCAGGCGTGGTAAGTGTTCTATTAGCAATGCAAACATTGGCATGCAGCTGGGGCACAACTCAAGCAGATCCAGCAAGCACAAGCCACGCTCCAATATAAGAGTTTGATAGTGAGCAGCACCTTGCTTAGAAGAGACACTAGCCAGAAATGCACGCTCCTTTGGCTCACTGGTGCAACTTGCCAGGGCGCTCAGGAATTGTTTCTGTGGCACGGAATGCAGGGAAACACAGTGGGTAAAAATCTCTCGAACAGTCGTAGAAGCCGGTATATGAGCAGGCACTTTGGCGCTCTTCTTGGTGGGATTTAAAGCCAGCCTCACATGGCAAGCGATGTCTGCCTGCTGACTCAAGTCCAGACGCTGCAAAAGCTGGGCTACAACCTCAGATGCATTGCTGGGAAGGATGGCTATCGTATCACCGGGGTCATAATTAAGTTCACCTAGAGCTGCAATGTCCAGAGTCAACTCTACAACACGTTTTGTATCTGTAGTTGGATCAGCTGGCACAAGCTCTGTGCCTTCTAGAATGGACACGGCAATGGGAGTGTAAGTATCCCGCACAAAAGGGAATTTCAAAGTCTCGCCACAATTCAGCTGAGCACATGGCTCACTTTGTTGTGAAACCTGCAAGTTGTAGTTAAAAATAACACTTAACTGGAGGCACTTGACACACTTACTGGCTCTGTGGTGGTAAAGTCCACTTCGAGATTGCTTTCCAATGGCTTGGCGGGCACATATTCAGTCAGTATATAGTCGTTTATGTCCACAACAAGTGAATTATCCGGCTGGTCGACTCCAACCATTCTGATTAGTGTTGAATGTGAACAATAAGAATCTAGTTCCAAAAGTAATCAATATTTTTAGTGGCGGCGCTATCAAACAAAAGATGGCGCCAGCTGTCTTGGTCTGTCTCGCTATCGATAAAGTACTACGGTATATCGATAGCTTTGAAGCTCCATGCAGACGCACAAAAACACAAATCATTGCCAACTATTATTCATTTGGAGTACAAATTAATAATTAAACACCGGCATTACACCATGGCAGAGAAAACAAGTAGCGAGGATGAATTTCAGGACGCGCTCAGCGAACCAAATCCATCTCTGGACAAAGTATCAACAACTACGCCGGAAAATGATAAATTAATCGACGAGATTGTAAAAAAGAACAGTGACTTGCGACTGGACGAGGATGGAGCAGGTGCCGTTGGTGGCGAAGAGGATGATGACAGTGACGTCAACGATGACTCAAAAGGTGATAAAAAGGAAATTTTACAACCCGATGGCGAATTGTCTATTGAGGAATTGGTCGCTCTGGAAAAAGGTTTGAGTCCCGAAGAACTCGAAGCGAACAAAGAAAAGGCTGACAAACTTAAACTGGAGGGAAATGAGCTTTTTAAGAACGATGAGGCGTTACGTGCTGTTGAGGTGTACACTGAAGCCCTCAACATTTGTCCCTCCACAAACAGCAAGGAGCGTGCTGTTCTTTTTGGAAATCGTGCAGCGGCCAAAATGAAGCTATCGTCTATTAAATCAGCAATCGATGATTGCACCAAAGCTATTGAACTCTACCCGGAGTATGTGCGGGCATTACTAAGGTGAGTCTTTCATTCAGCTTAAGAACTATGTAATAATCACTATCCCTCCACAGGCGTGCAAAGCTTTACGAACAAGACGACAGATTGGACGAGGCACTGACGGACTATAAGAGAGTAAATGAAATCGATCCAGGTCAACGTGAAGCACGTGAGGCACAGATTCGGCTACCGCCTTTAATCAATGCTCGCAATGAGAAACTCAAGACCGAAATGATGTCAAGCCTTAAGGACTTGGGCAATATGATATTGAAGCCCTTCGGATTATCAACATCGAATTTTCAAATGCAACAGGATCCCAATTCCGGATCTTATTCCATTAATTTTAATCAGAAGAATAGTTAGAATGAAATGCTGTGGTGGTGTCATATTTGTTAAATGCTGAGAAACAAGATAAATAACTGTGTAAAACAAAAACTTGTTGCAATGTGTTGCTCTTTGGTATCGAACAGCTGACTGGTCCATGGTCAGTGTGACCAGTTTGACCTGCAGGGTGCAGCAGTGTGACCGACGACTCAATAGCAGCAACAGCTGACTTTGACACCTGCTTTCGTCGCTCTGAAAACGAAAGAAGAAGCAGAAATCGTTTATTAAAAGTTGTAATTAATTTTTCGCAAATTCACAAAATTATTTTGTTCAATTATCGAATAGTCTTGAAAGTTTACCTACAAGGACTTGTTCTCGTTGTGATTCAAGTGCCGTATGAGAAATAAGACGCTTCAAACTGCCAATGACGTATTGGGAATGTCTTTTGTTTTGTTCTGACTCTGTAAATAGTTTTATGGAATAACTAATGCCAATCTATTATTAGCTTGGTTCAACTTGATGTGGAGTAATTAGTAATACACACTTACGGAGCTTGGAACAATGTTTCGCAGTCGAAGTTGGTTCGGTGGCCCTTGGGGTGGACGCCCCAAGAATCGACTGTCCCTGGAGCACTTAAAGTACCTGTACAGCGTTTTGGAGAAGAATACAACGGTATCGGAGAGCAATCGTGGTCTTCTTGTGGAATCATTGCGTTGCATTGCCGAAATACTTATCTGGGGCGATCAACATGATTCACTGGTCTTTGAGTAAGTTTTCCTTTTCCATTCACACAGCCTATGATGACGTGATCCTATGACTTAATCTATTTTGCATTGCAGTTTCTTCTTGGAGAAGAACATGCTATCGTATTTCCTGCACATAATGCGTCAGAAGAGCGGTGGCTCCAGTTTCGTTTGCGTCCAATTGTTGCAGACCCTTAATATACTCTTTGAGAACATCAGAAACGAGACGTCCCTGTGTAAGTCCATAAGAGAGAGAGAGAGAGTTTAATATATAATATAATACTAACAATCCTTTACCTCTTCTAGATTATTTGCTGAGCAATAACCATGTAAATTCCATAATGCTGCACAAGTTTGACTTCTCCGATGAAGATGTCATGGGCTATTATATACTCTTTCTGAAAACGCTAAGCCTCAAGCTAAACACACACACCATACACTTTTTCTACAATGAGGTGGGTGTTATTACACAACTTTAATTAGAAGATTATTTAATTGATTTTGTTTATAACAGCACACAAATGACTTTCCACTCTACACGGAGGCCATCAAGTTCTTCAATCATCCAGAGTCCATGGTGCGAATAGCTGTGCGTACGATTTCCTTAAATGTCTACAAGGTGCAAAATGCGAGCATGCTAAGATTTATTAGGGACAAGTGAGTAGGAAACTTCTAGAAAACAAGGGTATTTCATTAAGATCTCCAATTCATTTTACAGAACTGCCGCGCCTTATTTCAGCAACTTGGTTTGGTTCATTGGCAAGCATATCCTGGAGCTGGACACCTGCGTGCGCACAGATATTGAGTAGGTGAACGGAAGTCTAGTTAATTTCAGTATCTAATCATGTCTTTATTACAGTCACCAGTCCAACCAAAAGCTATCCAATCTGGTGGCCGAACATCTCGATCATTTGCATTATTTGAGTGACATTCTGTTGCTGGACATCAAGGACCTCAATGCAGTTCTAACTGAACATCTGCTGCACAAGTTGTTTGTACCTTTGTATATATTTTCATTGACCCCTGCGCCTCCGCCTCCATCCCTGGCGGTTGTCACACAGAATCTGGCGGCTGTGCTGAATCGAAATGTGGACATTGATATACAGGAGATGCACAATCCGCGTGTTAGTTCCATTGTGGCACTCTATTTGCTGTCTTTAGTATTCCTGGTGGTGACACATGCACCGCTTGTACATGCTCTGGCCTGGGTGATAATGAATGGAGATCACAGCGTTTTCAAAGAAGGTGCCGCCGAGATACTCAACTCATATGTGGAGCATCGCGAGGTGGTTGTACCCCGATTCGGGGAACCCCACGAGAGTCTCGAACAGTCACTGGATACGGTTGTTGGCCAGACGACAAGCTCCAGTTCCGGCGATGCAGTCAGCGAAGATAGCGGTGTCGAATCCACACCAGCAACAGCATCAGCATCCTCCCCGACCAACAGGCATATGGAAACCGTTGCTGAGGCTGCAGCAACCCGATTGCGAAACATAACAGACGAGGAGAAGCAGCGACTGCAACAGTCGACCTCAACGCAGGCTGGTTTTATTGTTGAGTTGGCCAAACCGTTTCTGGACACTGTGCTCCAAGCTCTCGATTGCACAGAGAATGATTATTTAGCATTATTATCGCTGTGCCTCATCTATGCCATGTCGCACAATCGAGGTGAGTTTTCCGTGTGTTGTAGTTCTAATTCACCAGATTCAGCTTTGGTTATCAGCTAACTGTCTGATCCTGTCTCTCTCTCATCATTCTCTTTTGCTCATCTCAATGCTTTGTGTCCAAATAATATATGCTTAACAACAATGTGTGTACATTATGGCACCCCGTACCAGATGGTATGTAACTTCTCCATTCCCCGTACTAATATAGTCCATATAGCTTTTTATACGTTCCTTATTGTGATTTGAATATAATGAAAATTGAAAGTATTTACAAATTGATATTTTTCTATCTATTTACTCTTTTTTTGTGCTGTAGTGTTTAGTGTTTAATTCAAACTAATTTCATTTAATTTTACTTTCATTTATTAATATTAACATTAATTAGTTTTATCTTCATATGTTTCATTTATGAATTTCCTTTTTCCTTTCACAGGCATGAAGAACGAGTGGTTTGAGCAAGTGCTGTCCAAGTCCATGCATGGATCCTTTAGCTATAGGACGGCGCTAATTGAGCATTTGCTGAGCATCATCACGCAGTCCAGTCAACCATGTAAGCTTCTATACCAATTCCTTTCCAAGCGTTGCCTTTCATATGTTTCTTTACTCATTTGCAGCTTGCCGGATTCGTCTGATTACGCTGGAGATTGCATTGGAGCTGCTGCTGACGTTCACCAAGTCTGCCGCGGATGAGGCGCCTTGTATAACTCCAACACAGCAGGGATTACTCTTTGGTGCACGCAATCAGTCGATGGTTGTATTGCGCAATTTCTACAAGTCCGAAGACATATTTCTCGATCTATTCGAGGATGAGTATAACGAGATGCGCAAGGCACAGTTGAACGTGGAGTTCCTTTGCATGGACTCGAACATTTTGCTGCCGCCCACTGGCACGCCTCTAACGGGGATTGGTTTTACCCGACGATTGCCGTGTGGCGAGGTGGAGAAGGCTCGTCGCGCCATTCGCGTTTATTTCCTCTTGCGGCGCACATGCCAAAAGTTCTTGAACGAGAAGGAATCGCTGCTGCCGTTGACGAATGTTGTGAATCTAGTTCAAGTGGAGAACGTGCTTGATCTGAGTTAGTAAACCACTTATATAGTACTGTAAACTGGTTTAATCTGTGATATACTTTTACAGACAATAGCGACCTGATTGCTTGCACTGTGGTGTCCAAAGATAATGCCAAACAGAGACGCTTCCTGGTGATCGATGCACTGCAACTGATACTTGTGGAACCCGATGCCAAGTTGCTGGGCTGGGGAGTTGCCAAATTTGTTGGCTTTCTGCAGGATGTGGAAGTGCAGGGTGACAAGGATGACTCACGTTGTTTGCACATAACCGTACATCGTGGCGGCGTAACCCACAACCGGACACCATTGCTCTCCGCCAAGTTTCTATTCGATGATCACATACGTTGCATGGCCGCCAAGCAGCGTCTAACGAAGGGCAGAAGCAAGGCACGCCAAAAGAAAATGTATCAGATAGCACAGCTTATTGAGATTCCTGGCCAACTGGATTCGCCAATGTATCCGGTTTGTGGCACAGCATCCCAACATTGCGGCAATACGCGACTCGTGCAGAAGGGAGCAAGTTTGACGGCAAATCGTGTGCCCGGATTTGCTGCAGTCCTTCGTAGCAATAACAGTGCTGTTATCAGTCGCACCCAGATGGCACAGAATCGCTCCCTGGAAGGGTACACTTTATTTGAATTTTAAATTAAACCAAATTTCACTATACACTCTTAACATTTTAGTATACGAAATGAAAGCGCCGGACGCTCAAGACGTCGCAGTCCGAATACTGGCTCCAGTTCCCCGTCGTCTCTGCGTCCTGACAACGCTTCATTTGATAGAGATCATTCTCCCAGTGTTAGTGGCGGCAGTCACAGCTCATCGCAGTCCAGAGAGAACTCACAGGCGCGCAGTTCTGCCAACCGATCCCGGGAAGGAAGTCCTCGAATGCCAAGACCGCGGTACGTCTAATAGTCACTGTTTGTAATTCAATTACATATTATCTTTTACCTTTTAGCTCGGAAGAGATTCCTCTTGAAGATTTCCAGCACTCGCGCAACAATAGTCCGCACTCACGCGGTGGTTTGGGTAATCCTTCGCCTTCCTCACGTTCTCATACTCCATCTAGGGTGCTTCATTACGATCAAATATCGGTGCATAGTGCCTCACCGCGGGAACCTTCCTTGTTGGTTGGATCTAATGCGCTATTGAGCCAATTGAACGGTGGAGTGACAATTGCCAGGGAAGTGCTGCCGGCTCAGAGTTCCGAGGAAACTTCCTTTATTGGCACTGATGGTGATGGTGCTGCCGACAATCGACGAAAGGGCAGAGGCACAATTGAAACTGTTTAAATATTAACAAAATAACTAAACTAAGTATTGCGATGACGTTGTAACTAAATGTGCATAATTTGAAAGTTTAATTGTTTTGAGCGCTAAAATTGTGTTATTCCGACTAATGTTACTTTTAGTTTCCACTTAGCAATAAATGTTGATTTGACGAATTTAATAGCTGGTAACTTTACTTAATTATATTATTCACTTAAAAAATGAAAATAACGTAAAGAAACCTTCCAAAATAAAGCACAGGTAGGTAAAGTTTGTAACTGGCAGTTGGAGACATCTATAAACTCATAAAGCTTATACTATATTCTTGATATTCGTCAACAGACGAGTCGATATAAATGAAATTTAAGTATATTTTTAAAATATGCAATTTTTAATTTAAAAGACTGATTAAAATTGGTATATAGATTTGGGAGCATTTCAATAAGCAAATAAATAATATTTAGGAATGAATTTATTGAAGACAAGTAAAACTTTTAAAATAAAAATTATTTATTAAATATTAAAGGTATACATGAAAAATAATACAGTTTATTCAATTAAACATTAAAAAACATCATCTTCGGTTTACCGAAAATCAAATATCACTGTTTATATGACAGAAACAATTTGGTGCAGTCAAATTGTTCCTGAATGATAAAAATATTGAAAAAAAAATTCAAAAAAGAAAAAAAAATGTAGGGATACAATTATATGGAGGATTCCAGTTGTTGATATGTGTTTAGAAAACCATTCTATGTCTGAGACTGTCAGGAGACTGTGTTTTTCCTTTGGTGTCCTCGTTCCAGTCCATATCAAAGTAACCATGACAGCTCTGGCACATCACTTGGTGCCAGGAGGATCATCCAGTTTCTCAGGCGTTTTAGACTTGCTCTTTCGATTGACTGGAAAAGCAGCTTTGTGGGCCTTCTTGGCGTGCGGACCTTTGTCCTTGGGCTCCTTGGCGGTCAATCGTTGGCCATAGTGAAAGTCCACGTTGCTGGCAAGCCGCACGCAGCGACGCTGGCGTTTTGAATGACGCTGGTAAAATTTCTTGACAGTGTCATAAGTGTAGAGACCAAATAGTGAAAGGAATTCCTCCTGTCTATAATCAGTAGGCAGCACACGCGTTTCACGTGGTTCATCACACCACAAGCCTTGCTGCTCTAACTCCAGCTCCTGCTTCTGGTGCAAATCATCTGAGAATCCAAATCCAGACGAACCCGAAGCGCTTGCACCACAAATACTACGTGTCTTGCAGTGTTTGCTTATTGCCGCTTGATGTGCTGGCTTTTTGGCAGGAATTGCAGCTGCAACAGTTGATTCCATCATTTCTCCAGCTGGGGCTTTGCTTGCTTTATCACTAACCAACTCCAGAGCATCCTCATCATGGAAGCTACGTGGTTCTTGTCTTGTTTTGCGAGCACGTCGCAATGTTTGGCGCAAATTAAGGCGACTCTGAGCGACCATCTCCATGTCCTTTGTCCAAGATGCTAATGGAGGTAGTGCACGTGGCGGCTGCGACGGAATTATAGGCTCTCCCACGGGTAACAGGTATCCGTGATCAGGTGGTTTTAGCAGCGAACGTTCCTTTCTGATCATGTTAAAAGAACTTGATGGACTCTGATATGGAGTTGATTTAGTTGCAAGCAAAGTTTTTGGCTGTAATTCGAATGGTAGCAAAGTCTTCATTTCCTCTTCTGGAATCTTCACGTCACTCACAAAAGGAACATTATCGCCCTTCTCGCTAGGCTTGCGGGGCTCAAGGACATCCTCGTTTTGAATGCAAAAATGCTTTCTAATGAGCATTTGCTGAGTGTCACGAATTTTAACCGATTGCGGTGAGATTTGATAGCTGGCATCGGCTATCAAAGGTACTATAAGGCTAGATATATACTCATTACCCATCTCAGGTACGGCCTGGATTTTATTCTCCACTAGTTTCTGATAAAATGCATCCAAATCTTCGTTAAGACGCAACATTAAATGTTGATTCTCTGCATTGATCTCATAAAGCTCGGCTTCTAATTCATCCAGTATGCGCTGCATCTGGACGGGATCCGCATCGTCCTGATTTTTGAATACAATGGAGACCAGTTCGTGCACTTTGAGAAAATCGCGCATTGCACGCTGGCAATATATAATGTCATTCTTGAGATCCAATTGCAGCACAAAACACTTTTCCATGTAGTATTTGAATATTGAGGAACCCTCTGGAACTTTGCTATTGTTGTTGCCCATGCTGTTGCGCAGTCTCAGTATCAATCGGCGTCTAAATGATGAAAATTTAAATAGCACGTTTTTCGCAGAACTCCAGAGCTGTCAGAATAATTCGATTTCTTTAACGGTTGTTGTGTTCGATATTGTAAAGTCATCGAGTTGACAAATACTGACAAATAACGATTGTAAATGTTATCGATAACGAACAGCTGTTTTTTGTGTTGCGGTCGGTAGTGACATAACCCCCAACATTTTGTTTAATTTTTTAATCAAACAATTATTATTGAGACACAAAATGTCCAACTCCTACAAATACAGCGAGTTAATTAAGCTCGGCACACAGTATGCACGGCGTATGAATTATCTATCGAATCGCATATTTGGTGAAGTGGCGCGCACAACAAACGACAAGTCCATGAAGGTTGGGATATCATTTGATAATAAATAAAAACGAATCCATTTATTAATGAGAAATTGCTTGTAGGTTGTTCGCATGTTTTCGGAGGAGCCCATACAGAAGCGAGACTACGTAGTCAATTGGTATCCACGGCATGTGGAAACGCATCTGTTGATGAAAAATCTGCGGGATTACGGTCTATTTCGTGATGAGCATCAGGACTTTAAGGAGGAAATGAAACGTCTGCGCAAACTGCGTGGTAAGGCGCCGCCCAAGAAGGGTGAAGGCAAACGTGCATCCAAGAAATAGAATTAATAAAAACCATTAAGATATACATAGATGTGTATTTATTACTTATAACTATAAAGTCTCTGTACGAGTCAACAACTTGGCAATGCCTGCAAAGACCACATCATTGTTTTGCCGACACTCGTATTCAACTGTGGATATTTTTCGCGCGCTTAAGAGTCGCACAGTTACCACTGTGTCCGTTTCAATTCGACAGGGTTTCAGGAATTTGAAATTCTGCTCTAGCACTACTGTTCCCGGTCCAGGAAGTTTGGTTCCAATAATGCCGGCCACAACGGCATTTAACAAGGCGCCATGGACTCGACGCTCCTCAACAGGTACGTCTTTGGTGTGTATATAATTATAGTCTCCGGTAAACTGTGCAAAGGTCTCAAGATCCTGTTGTGTGAATCGTTTTATCACTTGAACCTGCTGCAGTTTCGCTTGAGCTTGGCTGCACAGCCGACGCCGTAGCTGTCGGAACATTCTGTAGCTCAGTAACTTTGATGCGACTACCGAAATCCTCAAGAAATACTTGACATAACTTGACAATGCGTCCGTCGTTAGATTCCCGTCGCCAATGTTGTATGTGTTTGAGTAATTCAGGCGTTATAAGCAGTTCCTTGCTGGCTAATCCTGCGCTCAGAAGTTGATAGTGAAGTTCCACGCAATGAAGCACAATTTCAGAGTTCTCGGTGCGAAGAAATAGTCCCCTGATTTTAGCTATATTTTCAATAATGAATTTCGCTGCGTTGATATCTGTCAATTGCACAAAAGTTAAGGGAAATCTTTTCATATTTCACCTGAAATACTTACCTAAACAAAAATTACACAATGCCGCTATTGCGTGAAGTTGCAGATTGGGATTCTGTGTGTCCAAGGATGCCACAAAGACGTCCAGCGCATCGGCTCCATGCAAATATGGCCAATTAATGGGATCATAGGCAAAGTTTGCCAAATTTGCGGTTACCTGTTCCAGGGCCTCTGTAAGATGAATTGTTTTCAGAAGATTCGGTGTGTGTACTTTTATTGCTTACCAACGTTTGTGGAGGTGTAATATTCATCGACTAGATGCCCAATATATTCACGACGATCTATGCCCTCAGCGGGTGTCTTTCGTTTTAAATGTTTATGGCTGGAAAACATAGAGATTACCAAATGCCGCTTGAACTGCAACAGGTAATTGTATTTGCCATTATGCTGTAAACGTAGCAATTCACAGTAAACAGGGATGTTAATATACGTGAAAACATCAATATCGATGATACTTCGATAAATACACGTATATCGATATTAGAAATATTTAGGGGAGCTTTAAATAGAATGTTTAATTTCAATTTTCGTTTGCTCAACTTTTTACCATCACATAAAACTTTAAATTATAAAAGAAAACAACAACTCTTTGCGTTAAGAAACTTTAGTTCGAAAAGTGTACAAATTTAAAAGATTTGATGCGAGCTAATTTTTTTTACATTTATGTACATCATTCGACGGCTTCCGTTCTAGTCTTCTTGTGACTTGGAATAGTTTGCAAAATAGCTTACAGCTGCAGCCACAGACTTCGGTGGTACATTAAAAAGCGGATGGGTGGGTAAAAGCTCATTGATCATATCACCAAGCACCTGAGGATTCTGTACAGACTCCGAGTGCTGGGCAATGGAAACACCGCTCAGTGTGTAGCAGGTGTGGTACAGATCTTGGGGCCTACAATAAAAAAATAGATAGGAATTAAAGATAACTGAGCCCGGTTAGCAATCAGGATTTGCACACTTACTTGCCGGGCTTGTCAATAAGACCACCATTAGCTTTCTGACAACAGAGTATAATGTATTCCTGTAGTGCTTCGATATCAAACAGTGTCTGCTCCATGCCCTTGTCTGAGCCGACTAAAGTTGCTTGCGTTATTGGTATTGTAGCGCCTACCCAGAATGAGTAGCATCCATCCACCAGCTTATTTGTGCGTCCCTGGAAACCACCTTCGTAGCTCATCTGACGCCGCAGTGTCCACTGAAGTAACGCTTTTTTGTCGCACTTGTCTGCCTCGTTTAGTAATGCAAGACTAGCGATGCCACAGAACGTATAACCACCGTGTGCTTCCAGGTCGGGAGCACCACCGAAACCGCCTTCATATGTCTGGCAGCTGGCAATCCAATCTCCAACGTCGGCAAACAATACAGTCATGACAGGCTCAGGTACATTGCACAGCTTTGCACAGGAGATGGCACAATAGGCACCTCGCACATCCGTTTCTCCATCCACATGCAGGCGAAAAGATCCGTCTACATCACGAACGCTGAAGAGGAAGTCTATAAGCGAATCTCTATCAATGGCTTCATATGCTTGCTTTGTGCCAATGATGCAGAGACTGTTGACGGCAGCATAAGTAGGCGCCAGATGAGCATATTGTCCCGGTCCGCCACCAAATCCACCCTTTGGTGCCCGACATCTGCAAACATCAAATGGAAACAGTTTAGATATGGATTTAGTAGCTACATCCATTGTAGACCCACTTCGTAAGGAACTGCACGACACCGTCCAGCGTTTGTTCGTCAAACGTAAAGCTCAGAAGTTGTGCTGACTGTAGGATCCAATAGATACACCAGGGACGACTGCTGTCCAGGCATTCATATTGTGATGGCAGTGTCCGTAACATTGAGTCCAGATATTTTTGATGCTCAATGCGATTTAGTTGACTTAACTGAGGATTCAAAAATTGTGATCGCTCGAAACGGTCGTAACATTTCTCTACCAAGTCTTCAGTATTTTGCTGAAAATCATTGTTTATTCTATTATCTCCCTATTGGTCGAAATTGGATTACTCACCTGCTCTCGAGAGCTTATCGTGGATACTTTCTCATCGTCAAATTTAAGGCTTTTAAGTTGTTGAAAGTTGCGAAACAAGAGCTCGTCGGATGACCACATGATTTAATATCCGAATTGTAAATTGTACTTTGGAATTAATTTAAAAAATATATAATTATTTATAAACGATTGAACTAGCTGAATATTAGGATTGTTGATATTTTTCGATATAATATATCGATTGATATGTTTTCGTGTTGATATATTTATGCAAAGCTTTTTTGTATATTTTTAATATCGATATATTTTTGGCGATAACATCAATATAAAATAAATATAACATCCCCTAGGAGTTACGTTTTGTTCTACTTTAAAATAAATTTAACAGCGACTAAAACAAATTTAATAAATGCGTCTTTGACCCATTAAAAAAAGTATTTCTTTTTGGCACTTAACCACAAACTAAGCCGAAATGTTAGGAGACAAGGATTAAATCTAGTTAATATTGAATTAAATTTAATTGTCTGAAAATAATTATGATTATATACATATGATGTTTTTAATTGATAAAATAGAAATTCAATACAAATTAGAAATCCGAAATTTAACAAATTTCTTTCATTTCGATAATGACATCAAACTAGCCGATGTCATAATTTCGTGTTGTGATTGGGATTCTTTACGTCGAGGCTTCAACTTTTTAGCTACTTGTGTCCCGCTCACGGCATACGGCTTCATCGTGGCTATTAGTTCCATTAAACCGTAGAGGGCTAGGCACAAAATTACATAGGTAAATACAGTGGCTATTATCTGAAATATAATGACCAATGAGAGCTGAAACCAATTACCGATTAACAAATTCTCTCTACTGTACCTAATGAATTAAACATCAACTCACAATGAGCAGCACCTCCAATATCAGACCCATCCACTTCATTTGACATAGATCACCTAGCTTGTACCATAATGGATTTGATCCTGACGAAAGATGGTTACTTGTAGTTGTTGTATTTACATCAAAGTTTTCATTTTCGCTGTCGCTTCCTCTATCTGCTTTTAGGGGCATGTACCATTCGTGGTAAAAACTCTTTAAAATTGAATTTATCGTCGATTTTCTTCTCACATTTATATCCACTAAGGGATGTTCCTCATCTTTTATAGATTTTTTAATTTTTGGATCATTTAAATGCTGAAAACAATTGTTGAAATCAACAAGTGAAAGTTTTGTTGCAAAGTTACATGCCGAATCGGTTGGCTGTTGTTTTTTATTTTCGTTTTGCGTGCTTGGAAAACAATTTTCAGTTGGTTGTTCTTGTTTGCTCTGAAATTTAGAAAAAGAAATTAAAAATAAAAAAACTTGCAAAAAAACACATTTACAATTAAATGTTTTCTGTAGGCCCCGGCGAGATTCGAACTCACGATCTCCTGTTTACTAGACAGGCGCTTTAACCAACTAAGCCACGGCGCCATTTGCGCATGGTGAGACATTTTTCGTACTTAAGAAAAACTTGCAGCCAGTTGACTAATGGTAAGCGCCATCTCTTGTTTTTTCCGCGAAACTACATGAATAGCGCCATCTCTTGTTTGCAGGCGAAACAAATTGGCCTGTTTTTTGACGGAACTTTCAGGTGAATTTCAAAAACGATTGACAATTATTTTTTTCCACTCGAAAATGGTGGTGATCACGAATTTTCTGTGCATTTTTCTAAGCTTTTTAGATAAAATGTAACCTTACCATGTAGTTATTATCGAATTTGCCCTGTTTCAACTGCTCAATCTCCTCGTCCGTTATGAAATTGATGGTGTCCACACACTCGTTAGCATAGAAATCATAATGGATGCCATCTCCCACACAAATTGGAACTGGCTCGCAGTGTTCCGTTGTTCGATTGTAAAAATTTCGCTTGCCAAAGTAAAGCTCCTCACAATTAAGGGGAGTGCAATTTTGAAAATAATTCTGATCCCAGTTCTTACAATCGACAAAATCCTTGCGTCGACGAAGCGAATGATTGCCAGGATCCAATGTCTCAAAGCGGGTATCAAAGTGAAGCACCTGTTGCGTCTTATGGACCTCATTCCGATGATTAACACTGCTGACGATGATGGGACAGCTGCCTACGCGATTGTAAAGCGACTGTACAATAAAAGCTGTCAGTTTATTTATAAGTCGGGATAATCCCAGTACAACTACTGACCACAGTGGGCCACACCAATGAGACTGTAATGCTGATGCCCGGTTCAATGGTGCCGAAATCTCCTCCAAAGATGCTGCCAGCCAAAACTAGCTCTCCATTCGTTGTGTTCAAGGTGCAAATCCCATCTGAACTAACCGTAAAGTCCAGCATTTCCGATTTCACCTTTCTTTGATTGGACACAGTCAGATCTGAGAAGGAGTTGAGACTAAATGGTTCTAAAACTATTCGTTTGAGCTCACCAAAAAAGAGACCAATATCATGATCGCGGGGCACACGCATAGTGATCCTTGTAACGTTGCAGGATCCATAGACGCTACGTATATCCATTGTCATTGCCAATAGGTACAGCAGCAGCTGTTGTATCATTGTATCAATGAAGCCTACGATATATAAATAAAAGTTGACGCAATTTTCTTAGCTGTCCCTTTACACGATGGGTCTATTTAGGGTTCGAATTGGCTTATTCAGTTTTTTAATGAAAAAAAGAGAAATGAAGAACGCTAATGTCTTGTTGTTTAATTAAGTGTAATTTTAGTGCGAGTAAAGTGACCCCTTTACAACCCTGCATATCGTATACTATATATGTATATGATGTATCCACATATCATGGAAAGGGTTGGCATTGCAATTTATGTTTTAATCATCAAATGCGAGCCAATTGATCAACGTAGTTGTTGGCCTTTTTTAATTTATGCGGCGGAACAATGTTTTGAAGTAACAACCAGGGCTGAGGTGAACTGAGGACTGAGGCGACAGGTGACACTTGCAACCAGTTAAGTTGAGTTGAATTGAGAGTCTGTTGCATATTCATCTTGGAAATTTCCAAAACTAATTTGACAGGAAATAATTAATTTGGCCTCGATGAAAGAATTAATGCCACAGAGCGGGTCCCAATTAAAATTATTTCGCTTTCATTACCCAATGAACCAGGCGTAATAATAAAAGAAATCCAACGACAACAACAGCAGCAGCAGCAGCAACTTTAAAATCCAGTAACAACAGTCGCAGCTCCAACTTGAATTCGAGACAGAGCGACAACAACAGCAACAACAACAACAACTGCAACAACAACCATAACAAAAAGAGAAGTTTAAATAATGAAATCACTTCGCACCATCTCGAAATTGCTCATTAACATTTTGTGTTTGCGATATCAACTTGTGAAAATCGCAGAACAGGCCAGCAGCCTCCGGCCAACTTGCCAACTTGGCCAACTACCAACTGCCAACTTGGCCAACTTGGCCAACAACCAACTTGCATTTCGTAGTTACATAGTTTACACGACACTTTTTTGCAATATTTCCCAAAAATGTTGATTACTTTTATGCATATTGTTGATTTAGTGACCGTTTCTCATGTTGTTCTCTTAACATGTTGGCAATTTTTAGACCCTGTACTTTAAAAAAGTACTAAAGGTTCTTTTACGATTTAAATTAATTGAGTAGATTCCTCAATTTAAATTGGACACTTTAAATTGTATTATCAATTAAAATCGCTTAAGTTGGAAAACTTCTTTGATAAGTACTAGTTGGAAAAGGTAAAAAAGTTAGTAGTAGTTTACTTAGTAGTTTAGTGACGATTCGATTTTATTTTGGAATATATGTAATTTATTACAAGGTCTCTATGGCTTGTTTTCTCACTATGCTGATAACTTTATAGGCTAGATAGACCTGCTGATAAGAGAACAAAATCTTAAGTTTAACCACTCTGTAAGGTTTGTTGGCAAGAAGAGAAGTGAGGCTGTATTTTAAATTAAAAATTTGCCACTGAGTAAATGTCCTTTAAGCTGTAATTGTCTTGGCTTTTAGTTAATTTGCCAGACTAGAATTTTGAAGTGTAGTCATAATGATCACAATAAGTGTTCAAGTGTAAACGCTGTTAAACGACCACAGTTCAAGACTTGGCCAGAATCAGAGGTAGACTCTAAGGCAGCTACTTGGCTTTTATTTATTATGCCATGTTGTTGTTGTTGTTGTTGTTTGTTGATGGTGTTGTCGTTGCTGTTGTTGTTGTTGTCGTGGTCTCTTGAGTGTTAGCTGCAGTTGCTTGGCTTATTAGTTGGGTCAGCTTTGCTTTTGAGGTGTGAAATTGTTCCCCTCTCCTCCCTCCGGCAACACTTCTCCCTTGCTGGATGGCAGTTGTCCAGGATTGGACTTGGACTCCTCTTTGTGGCAAATGACAGTTGCCCTCTGCTTGTTTTAGGGTCGTGATTTGTCTGCGCTGTCGCTGAGTTTGGCTCTGCAATTTTGTAAAGGTCGTTTGGTAGCTTTACTCAATGAAAATTGGTAGAAGAGGACTTCAGACGCGCAGACTTGCAGACTTGGAGACTTGCAGACTGTTGCAGAGAGTTAAAGATAAGCCAACCTCCAGTCCAGTCCAGTCCCGTCCAGTCCAGAGTTGGGGACGTGTATTTCAGTAGCCCATTCGATTTATGTTAAATAAGCTGGACGCAAGCGCTGTTTGTTGTAAAATACCAATTGCTGACGGGGACCACAAACTCGTGTGTGATTCACGTTTCTGTATTTGGCCAAAAAGAGAAGAGACACAAATAAAAGCGAAAAAAGCGAAAAAAGGGAAAGAAAAGAATCATTGGCACTGCATCAGATTTCTTAATTTAATTGGCTTTATGCAAGAAATTCTTTTTGGCTGGACCTTGGCTCTTTGGCTCTTAACTTGGTTTTTATAGACAAGCTGTCTGGCCAGGTGCCTGAGTTCTTGGATCCTACTACTAAAAACGAGCATTGCTCAAAAGAAAAACAAACCCAGTCATTTTGATATCATCTTTATCTTTTTGCTCGACTCGTGGGAAATTCTACATTTACTTATCCTTCTTCAGTTCCCCTTTCTCGTATATTTTATCTTTCCTTAACCTAATTTTTTTTGCGATTCCATTTTCAACTCAGCTAAAATTGAAATCAATAAAAACTGCCGCAAATAAAAGTTTGCATATTTAGAAACAGAAAAACTATCAAATTATTGCAATTTAAAGAAGAGAAGCTTATGCTTATTGAAAGTGCACGACTAGCAAATACCCTATAATATGTATTCACATTTTCATGCAGTTAAAAGACATGTCATTCGTTAATTAATCATAGCGTGTCTACATTAAGACTGCTCAACTAGCTTATACCCTAAAGCTGCCTATTTCAGATACTATATTTAATTATATTTCTTAAATAGTTTATGAAATTTATGCCTTTTATTCTCAATCAAGCTACTGTCATATATATAGTATAAATATCAGTGGCCTGTAAAATACACTTCTTATCCACTTTTCTTAAAACAAACCTCAAAAATTACTCCTAGGAGTTTTAACTTTATTTCAGATACTTTAATATACAATTTCTCAAATGGTTTTTAAATTTATTCAATCAATCTAAAGTCTCTATATAACAGCGGCCTATAAAATACACTTCTTATCTACTTCTCTTAAAATGACCCTTCAAAATTACTTCTACGAGTTTTAACTTGGTCATACCCTTTGACAGCAGTCATAATTACAGGGCATTTAAAATGAAAATCGTTGTAGTTTTCCATCATCGCGTGCAGTGGCTGCATTTTAGGAACAATTGCAGTGCATTTAAGCATAAATGCAGGCGAAAAGTTCAGACCAAGTCGTCAGTGAATAAGTGAATGGGTGTTGTGAGTGTGAGTGTGAATGTGAATATGAGTGCAGTGAGTGTGAGTGTGCGACACTTAATCATCAGCGTGAAATGAAGTACAAGAAATGCAGCTTAGTTAGCTGTTTTGGCCCTGGCCAAAACTCTTGCAACTTGGCTATAGACATACATACATATGCATATGTGCACACATACATACATACAACTGCTCTCATTTATACACTCTCTCATATGTATGTGCACATACATTCTCTCATCTATATGTATATAATTAAGCCATAAATTCAGTTTTTATGATTTTCCACAAAGTTATGAATTTATGGCAAGAGGCTTGCAACAACGTAAAAAAAGCCAAGACGCCCCTTAACACACACACACACACACACACACACACACACAAACACACACACCACAATATATACCACAAACTACACACATAAGCAATAATTTGCGAAAGGAAAAAAACGGAAGTGAATTTAATTGCGCGCGCATGCGAAATGGCAGCTACTTAGGAGGGATAGGAGATGTAAAGGGGGGGGGAGGGGGGTTTAGGCCACCAATCCGCTTGCGACGCCATTTTTTGGCCATAAATGTCGAGCGCTTTTCAGCCAAGTCGTCGTAAATTTAACGCTTTTCGGCTATAACTCCCGCCATGTGCTCTACAGGGTGGCGCGGGGTAAATAGGCCAAAGGGGAACAGAGGGAGAGGGGTGACGGGGGAGAAGATTGTACAAAAATTTAAATATTTATTATACACTCTATATTTTGTGCACTGCCATTGCAATTCGTTATGCAAATTTAAGTGCACTTGCCCAAAAAAATAATGCACAAATTTTTTGTATTAATTGCCGCAAATTGTGTAGAGACCTTACTACTTATTCTTAGAGGAGGTACTGCACTTTTGGGCGGTACTCTCTCTTGGGAGACCCTAGTGTAATTGGCTGTAATTTCTTGATGGAGATGTACCCTTTCCATTAGGGATGGGTACGTGAAAGTTTTTAATATCGAAAGGTAGATGCTTAAAAGAGAAATATTGAGAATGAGAGATAACAAACTTTAAGTTTTTATATAGAAAAGAGATCAATAGGGTTGACTTCATCTGTAGCTCCGCTTCTTTTATGATTAATCAAAAATCAGAACTCTGTTTCTAGTAGAGAGAGTAAAGAAGAGCCTTAGGGTTTAATTTACAAGACTTTTCGAATTCAAACAAAATCAATTGAAAATATTAAGATCAATAAGTTTCACTTTCAAAACTTTTTTACTTCGAAGTAAGACAATAAATCTTAAAGAGTAAATATTTAATGAGCTTTAAAAGCTCTTAATTTTTAAAAGTATGTTTTTATTTATATTATGTTATTTTTAAAAGCACATATTTAATGAGCTTTCGAAGCTCTTAGTTTTAAAGTTGACAATCAACTTTCTCTTACAACGTCAAGTTCAATATCTGTACTCATCCCTAGATTCATTAACTCTATAAAATCTGATCTATAAAAGTTGATATTTAATGAGCTTTAAAGCTCTTATAGTTTTTAATAGCAATTGATTTATAAATGTCGAAATTTAACAAGCTTTTAAAGCTTTTATTCTTAAAAGCTTTTGTTACAGTTGCCCATCAACTTTCGGTTACAACGTCAAGTTTAATATCTTTGCTCATCCCTAGACTCATTAACTTTTCCTTACGCTTCCTTTCCTTCTCTTTTTCCCTGAGCACCCCTCCCTCTCCCTTTCGATCAGCTCGTATATATGTAGCTGTCTGGTGCAATTAGCATAATCTCTCTTAAAATTGCAAGTTGAGCTGGAGGCGCTGCAACTGCCGCACATATCTGACATTGTTAATCGCGTTTTTCGCTCAGAAAAAGGGTTGGAGTTGGAGGGTTGACTTTACAGCTGGGGCCAGTCAGTAGTTTTGATGGGTAGAAGGGTTACAGGAGGAGGAGGGAGGTAGGTAGTTGTTCAGTCTCAAAATTGAATACTATAATTACGGCAATTAGGCAAAATGCTCATGACTGCTCGTGTCATGGCTGCTTCCTAATGCGAAAATAACGTCATTAATTTTTGGCGCCCAACGAGGAGAACCAAGCGATAAGGTGCGATCTACGATCTATAGTACGAAAGTAGAGTTGAAATGGATCTAGCCTTGCAACCAACCCCCGGGGATGCATGCCACACGTCATAAAACTGCATGCTTTATACATCAGAGTATCCTGCGCTAAGGACACGCGGTCAAGCTGCTAAATGGGGCAGCTGCATTCATCGCGAAATTCCACGACGCGTTTCATAAAAATTGTAAAATTTTAATGCGGAAAAATCTTTTGGGGTGCAGCAAAGTTAGAGCAAAAAGGGATCAAAACTTTACTTACTTATTACTTATACTTTGGCATTGGAAGTAATTAACATGCAGCTGCTTTTCCCCTCCCCCCACCAAAATATGTTTCCCCCGCCTTCTGAATGGTGCCCCACTTGTTTTGGCCATGCAATAATCCGCTAACTCTGGGCTGGGTTGGCTTAGCCTGCGAGCCGTGGCAATTAAATGCGATTAAATCGCAAAAGCGCAAACTCTTCAACTTCAAATGAAATGCCAGAAAAGCACTCGCAATTATATTTGAAAATGCATGGAAAACAACGACAATAAAAAAAATATGGCAACAACAACAACAGCAGCAACAGCAACAATAGCAACAACATAGCGTCATTTGCATAAATATTTGTAGCAAAAGAACAGCAGCAACAATAGCAACTTAGAAACTAAAGCATTTAAAACGCGACTAGAAAATATCTTAGAGGTAAATCATAATCAAATATAAGCCAAAGTATTTGACACTGAGTCCTAGTTTTGCAGTGTCCACTTATTTATTTATTTATTGTCATATATAATCATAAATAGCACTTCAAGGTCTTCCTTATAAATTAGCTCATAAGTCACAATATGTATATATAATAAACTTATTCACATTCGATTCATATGCTATATTTACTTATTTATCATAGGTTAAAGTTTTATGTTTATGAAATTCTTTATATTTCTTAATATTTAATTAAAAATTGTATTTGATATGTATCTTAGAATTTGACTTTAGTTTCTGTAAACTTTATTTGAGGTAGTTGTAAACAGGTATTGAAAAAATGAGCCTGAGTTTGTTTAAATTTTTCTAATGTAGTTTTGACCTGACAATCGACTTAAAAATTTATTCATTGAAAGAGTTTCAGAATCTTAAGATGACAATTATTAGTGTTTAATCTGAATAAAATGTTATTATTATTAGGTCTCCAAACTTTAAAGAAAAATGCAGTATTTCTTTTAATTGTTACACACGCTCTCTCCTGTTGGAATACCCCAATTAAGTAGTGATTTGGAATATGCAGGGTATATACATATAACAACAACTAACGAAAGCCAACAATGGCGAGGCATAAATTACACTCATGGCAAGGCAACGAGGTTGCTGGCTTATCTGAAAGGCGAAATTAGCTGATAATATGCAAAACATGGCGAGAAATTGCAGTCTGAGCCAAATTTTAAAAATTATTACTTTGCACAACTGCACACAGATATATGTATATACATATGTACATATATATCAGTACATATTGTTGTAAGACTCAAGTCTCTATTTACGTTTAATTGCAGGTAGACTTCCTTGAGTTTGTTATTCTCGCCACTACTCAAAAATTAATTATAGAAAATCAATCAAGTCATTATCAAACTCATTCCCATTCTATTAGCACTATCAATTTAATCTATTTTTATTTCCAATAACTAAATTAAACTTGAAATGTATTATACATAAGAAGTGCCGATAACAGAGGCGATCTTCAAACAGAACCAAGAGCAACCATCGAACCTGTGGGCGCCGTGGCTTAGTTGGTTAAAGCGCCTGTCTAGTAAACAGGAGATCGTGAGTTCGAATCTCGCCGGGGCCTAGCGAATGCTGATTGTGAAGTGTTCGCGTTACAATTGTTTCTTTTGCTCCTTAATATTTTTTAAATATAAATAACAGTTTTAAAATATATAAAAATAGTAAAAGCTATTAAGGTTACATAAAAAATAAATATTAACTTAGCTGTAGCAATTGAAAGTGTCTGAACATTAAAAATTACCCTACTTGTTTGAACAGTTTGTCAATAGATTGTTTAATTAATGTATTCCATATTTAGAAACAACATATACATATACATATATTGAAAAGCTTTGACTTTTGGATCACAGAGAAAAATATATCAACTCGAGGAGCTTTTATATATTTTTTGGTTTCTTGTGTGTTCTTCATTTTATATTGAAAGCATTTTTTCTGTGTCTGAAGAGTAACTTTTTAATATGACTTTTTTGCTTATAGATATAAGAGTGTTAAATGATTTAATGAGTTAATATATACTTTTGTATTTAAGTAAGTAAGTAAGTAAGTAAGCTATGTACAAACATATGTAAATTGAAGCTTTCTCTGCGTGCTCTCTTAGAAAATTTTTTAACTCATTGTCTGACTTATCTGCGCTTAAAAGATAAACTGATGGAGAACAGTGCCGTGTCTAAAAAATATTTATTTGAGATTTTATACTTAATCAATTCCTGGTGAGATAATTAGTTTAGAAATAGCACTTATCTTTTTGGTAAATTATCAGGCCAAAACGGACAAGAAAAATTGACCAAAGGGTTTTCAGACTGCAAACTGGGTTAAGTAGATTGATTAATTGATTCTGTGTATAAAAATAGTTATCTTAAAATCAGTCAATATAATGGAAGGCGCTACAGGTATAAAAATAGTTATAATTTAAATTTAGATATAGTATAACATAGGGAACAAAGCAAAAACAATGTTCTAATTGTAAGAGTTTGACAATGTTGTAAAATTTTATCTATATTTTTTTGAAATATATCATATCAAGATATTTCATTATTCTCTTCACTTAAAATGTAATCAGAACAGAAGTAAGACTAATAACACAACAAGTTCACATAAAATGTAGCAACAGAAAATATTCAGATCAGGTGAGAGAGTTTGTATGTAAATGTTTATGTATGTGTCTCATTTAAACATAAAATCGCTTCTGATTTTCAAATTACATTGTCAATAACAATTTGTAAAGCTGTCAGCTACGGAATTGAGAATTCTAATGGAATGATTGACTGACTGCTGGCACAACTACTACTATTTGATTAGTGCGAGGCCAGTAGCAACGATTTAACAATTTTACAAAGGCAACAAATCAAAGTTACAGCAACAATGCAAATCGCTTTTTACCAAAGTTGTTCCCAAGCCAAGCCAAAAAAAAAACTCAAACAGCAGCGGCGGCAAATGTCGATCAAATGTCACGATCAAATGCTGCTGTTGTTGCTGTGTTGCTTTGTTGCCTTGTGCAGATCAATCGATAGACTGAACGATCGTTGGATATCGATACGAATCGTGTGGGTAATTACTTAAATCACGCAATCAGCAGCGTGGCCAATACCACATAGTTGGGAGTCAGTCGGTGTTGCCGTTGGTAAGTTGCATATCCTCCACTTTCGCTTGACCTTGCCTAAGCCTTAAAGTGGTCAGAAAAAGGCATTGTTTTTCCCAGGTTCCCGATTCCAGGCTGCAGCTGTGAGTCCCGATCTCAAGAGGCATCAATGTCAATGTCAATTGTTTGGCAATTGTCTAGAGGGCGTTGCCTCATCCGCTGCTTAGTCTGGATTAACTTCTTGCACTCGCTTCCAACACATGCTGCAAGTGCATCATCATCCGGATAGGCAACGTCAGCAACAACAACAACGACAATAGCAACAACAACAGCAACGAGAACAATTGGCATTGACAGCAGAAACAGCCGGCCACAAGAAATTATGTTGCCAGATCCGTAGAGTGCAGGCAATTATTTATTATCCTGTTTGCGCCTGAAGCCATCGGTTGGTTGCATCGCCATCTTCTTTGGCTTGTCTGCGCCGTCTGCTGTTTTACCCTGTCGTCATAATTCTCCACCTAACCCTATATCTTTACCTTCTTGGCTCCTTCTCCCCTCCCCCTCTCTCTTTGTCTCTCTCACGCTCTCTTTGCTGCGCCAGTGCAAATCACCGTCGTCGTCGTCGTCATCGTCGCCATTGCCGACTGGGCAACATTTTAACTTCTTCTTCTTCTCTTTATTTTCCTCCACTTTTTTGTGTTTCATAAATTTTGTGGTTGCTTTTTCTGTTGTTCTTGTTGTTTTTATTGTTGCTCTGGGCTACGCTTTGACTCTTTACTGTTGTTGTTGTTGTTGTTTCTGCTGCTTGCCCGCCTGCTGTGGCTGAGATTCTTTCGACTACCGTCTCAGTTACGTGTGTGTGTCTGTCTGTATGTGTGTCTCCTCCCCAATATTCCAGTGGCCAGTTACAGCCACTCGTCCATTTCTCACTCGTCTCCTTTGAGTTCGCCTGACTTTGAGTGAGTTTTTTGTTTGAGTGAAATTTGAACTTTTGCCTCTGTTGCTACTGACTGCAGTTCCATTTCCAGTTTGTTGCTGGACGGTGGCAGTTGCCAGCTGTCGTCAAAGGCACATTCAACTAATATACGAATGAGTGCATATGTATGTTTGTTAATGTGTTTGTATATTTATGAGAACATTGTCTTGTATATTATTTTATAAAGAATATTGGAAATTATTGAATTAGCCCTGCAAACGTGACAGAAATTTTCATTAATTTGTTAGAGAAAGCTAAAAATTATGACAACTTTTAGGTAAAAGAAATTCCTGTATATTATTATTAAATAAAGTCCCTGTCTTAAAAATCCAGTTAAATTTAATCTGATAGCACTTTTTTCTATAAATTGTATTACAAAATCTCATTTATTTAGTTAGCTGAGTCCTTAACTAGACGCGAGCCCTTCAAGGTTTAAGGAAATTTACTGGACAATTTTAAAATAAAATTTTAAATTTAAATTTTTGGCGATGTTATTTTTGGTTTAAGGACTTCATATATTGTTGATTGTATACTTTAAATATTTTCACTTATAGCTTACATTATAATCTTTTAAAACTTTGTTTATCTTTACATACTCTATACTTAATGTTTAAGGAGTCCTTTGCGGTAAGATGAAGTTAAGAGTTACGAGTATCATTTAAAGATTCACCCTTTTGTACCAATGCCTCAACTTAACTCGTGCCTCCGTAATTTTCTTTTTCAACGATTTTCTATGTGAAGGTTGCATTGTCATTGTGCCCCCTGTACGCACCTCCCCCCCTGCGTCGCTTCACATGCCTCCTACAACGTTTTATTGCGTTGATTTTGAAAATGACAACAAAGTTATATAGTTGTTGTTTTGGTTCCCCTTTTGTAGTTGTTGCCAATTACGCGCAATCTCACCCACACACACTCACACTCACACACACTTATACAGCAGCCTATGCATGCATATTCATATGCGTGCCATCTTCCCGCCCCCTTTGTCTACCTTTCGTCTCGCCAATGCATCTCCACTGCATTGAATGCATTTTCAATGGCATTTTGATTGCAATTGGCCAATGTAATTGCTATATTTAGCTTAATGGCAGTCAAGAACACGGCATTACGTATACGTAATCTACGTATTTACCTATGTGTATATACTACACATACTATATACACCTGTTTAAAGCTTTAGCCACCCACACGCACGCACAGGAAGCTTGTTTCAACTTTCAGTTTCTATGTCATTAAAGCGGCAAGTGGCAAGCGGCAAGTGGCAAGCGGCAAGCGGCAACTCGGCTCGCTTGGCAAACTGGGTTAAATTCCAATTCGAAAACCCATCCATTTGGTCATCCATTGGCAGACGTTGAACTTTGCTTTGGTTGTGGAAAGAAGCCTTGGCATATTGTCAGATCGTAAATCACAAACTCATCGACACATTTTTGCAACAAAAAACCATAAATTATACCCTGTACTTATTGACAATGTGTAGAAAGGCTTGGGGTGATGACACATAAATCCAATTATGTTTATCGGTTTGGACTTTATCTAAAATGAGTTCTAATGATTCTTTACTTCCTTTTTTGGGTAGAGCTACTTTCTTAATTTGAAATTGCAATTCGAATGTTAAAGATATCTGGCTTTGTTCTAACTATTAGTATAAATTATTTAATTTTTTAACTATTCTGTGAATTTCATTACGATCGTATAAGAAGCGCAGAAGTTATGTAAGAAATAGACTGAAATAAATTTTATTTAATTTGTATTCTTATATGTGTTATAGGACATCTTAGATATAGGTACAGGGTACCTGCTAGTCCAGTACTTACATGGTTGGTTTTTTATTTTTGGCAGGCAAAAACAAATTTTCACAGCATCGCATTGTCGCATTGTCTTGACTTGCCCCATGTCAAAGTTCCCGCAGCGGCGTTGCAGTGCCAACAGCTCCTGGGCAACAACAACAACAGCAACAGCAACAGCAACGACAGCAATAACAACAATATGCAATGCCCTGGCTGGCAACAGCACGAGTTCTACACATGTCTGGTATCCACATCCACATCCCCATCTTCCAACCCGATCGATCCCAAGTTGCAACAAGCGCCAGTCGTCGCCAGTTTGTGACTCTGGTGCGGCATTTTGCCTTGTTTACGCTAAGATGGCGTATTGTATAACATCATTATGTGGACTTGGTTCATGTTCATGTCATAATTTTGCAATGCACTCAGGCCAACTTAACCAACCAGTCACAGTCCCAGTCTCAGTCACATTCCACTCTGCCAACAGCGAGTGTAGCGCCAGTCCCCATCCCCATCTCCAGCCTCATCTCCAGCCGCGTTCTTTGCTCTGATCTCTCGGTATTGGTATTGGGCATTTGGAATCAGGCATCGGGATTTAGCCCAACACAGTGTATCAGCATCAGCATCAACATCAGCATCGGCATCAGCATCGGCATCAGAATGTTGTGGTCGCTGTTTGTGCCATGTTTTGGGCTGCGTAATTAAAAATAAATTTTCGCGCGCTGCGTCCTACAGGAGCGGACTGTGGAGCTTATCAACATAATGTTTAATAAAACAATTCTTACAGAATACACTTCTTTTGTCAAGCTGAAATTTGAGTTTATTTAATGCGGCTTGAATTCTTACAACTTAGAGAAGTTTGTGAGGCCCTCTCCTTATGCCTCCTGTCTTTGTATATTTTTAAAATGGCCCTTTATAAGTATAGTATATTGGGAAATCTAGATTGAAAGTATTACGAAAGAGATTTAAAATATCCGTCAAAACTTTAATTTAAAAGAAAGCTTACAATTGAAAGATAATATTTCTATTGAAGCTAAGATTTATCAAACATAAATTAAAGAAGATAAAGATGTCATTTTAACGTGTTTTAAGCACATGAAAAACACATGTTAAATGGTTGCAAACAGATTGATTACTTTAAATGTAAGACTTATTGACCACATATCAAATTGTTAAGCAGATATTTTCTGTTTTTAATATTAAACATTACATGTGATATAATACTATACTGACTTATTATTATGATGCAATGTTTAAGAAAGCTAAGGCTCGTTAAGAAATGTGAATTATGTTTTTTAAGAATTTAAAAATTACGTTATTCTGTGAGTCTTCAAATTTAACTGATAAGTACCATTTACTTAGCTTTTGTTTCATTTTGTTTAACCTTTCATCTTATTGTTTTTTGTGAGTTCGATTCCACCTGCTAAGGCGCCTAATGGGCCCCCTAACTAGCCGTGAACCGCACCTGGCGTCAAATGGAACTTGCACAACGTTTTTGTTACTTTTTAATTTAATGAATATTCTGGGACAATTTATTAGCCAACATATTGATTTCAGCGTTTGTGTGTTGTCTCTCTTTTGCATGCGTTTGTAGTTGTAGTTGTTGCTGTTGTTGTTGCTGCTGTTGTTGCAAAGTTTATACGGTAGTTACCGACATAAATAGCAGCAATTTGGCCAGACACCAGCCAACAACACAGGCGCAGTCCCAATCCCAATCCCATACACAGACCAAGACCCATGACCAGATCTAAAGCGTATTGAACCAGGCCAAGCCAAACTTGCTGAGAGAGCTTGCTGAACAAGCTTACAATTAATATGACCAGGCCGCTGGTCGCACTACAGGAGGTCGCACTGTTACGGTCAGAGGTTCGGTGTGTCCTGTTGTGGGACCTGGACCTGGACCTCAATCTGAACCCTGAGAGACTTTTGCTCGGCTCGGCTCGACTCGACTCGATATATGTATGTACATAGCTTCTGCTGTGTGTCCGATTTATGGCTCTTAACAAATTGTTAATAAATATTTTATTTATATTGATGAGACAACACGAAATTATTCACAATTTGTGGCAACTTCTGGTTGCACATCCCATAATTGTCTCACATTTTTTCCAGCTTACGAGTTGATGAAATAATTTCCAACAGCTGCGCAGCATTTGTTTCAATTATCATCGCAACAAAACTGACCAAAAGTTGACCAAATGCTACATCTTGTATTATGCTATTCCCGTTGTATGATTGATCTGTATCTGAATGTCCATCTTTGGGCCTTGTACCCTTGGCACCCTGTAATTAGCGCGTGAAATGTTCTGCTTAATACCCTATACCCTACAACTGGGGATATGATAAGTTGGTAAGTAATTCGATGGGGAGTAAGTTTGAATGGATCTATTTATCCTTTTGAGTTATTATGAAAAGTATTCTGATATTCGGCGGCGGAGACATGATATTATTTGAAGTTTAAGATTGGATTTAAAGATAGAAGAAATATTTCTTTTACAAATATTTCATTTACTTAAAAATGATTAATCTATTAATTGCTAGAAATATTAAATTTTATTTAATAGTTTTTGGATTATTTTGACATATTTAAGCATATACAATAATTCATTATTTTATACTTTTAAGTAATTTTTAGATAATTAATCATCGATAATAAGTTACCGACTAATTTATAGAGATATTAAATTTTAGTTTATACTCTTCGGAACATTATAAAATGTATATGACATAAGCACCCGTTTTTTAATGTCCATTAAAGTTCGCATATAACTATGTGAATGATATTTGGAATTAGAATGTATGGTAGTTAATGTCTAGGTTAAAGATATCCATCAGATAACACTTATTTGGAATATGAGAAAATGAAACTAGGTAACTTCTTTTGGAAAAGTTTACTTATATGACTTAAATATTGTCTAATCAGTTTTCAATTTATCAATCTTTAAATAACTCAACTTTTCTATAATTCGTTAGATTCTATATCTAATTTTAAATAAATTTGAATAATTGATTGTTCTTACTGATTGTTATTTAAATTAGAATAATTTATTGTTATTTCCATCATACTATTGACTTCTAAAATAATTAGGGTATGGTGTAGTCAATATCATTTAGTTTACTGACATTTCTTAATTCATAAGTTTTGGACAATTGAAAGTGGAATTTAAATGAGTTTAGTTGCGGGTATTGCAGCTACCGCTCCTGCCGCATGCCTTGCCCTACCTCCTCCTCCGCCTCCGTCTCCTCCTCCTCCTCCTCCCAACTAGCTGTCAATCACAATGATTTATGTCGCCGCCAGAGAGATAATCAAGTGGGAGAGAAAGAGATAGTGAGTAAGAGAGAGAGAGAGAGAGAGAGGGAGGGCTGTGCTGTTTGTATCTTTGTGCATTTGCCTACATCAACGCGTCAATTTATCTTTCCGCAGTTGCAACAAAACTCATCAACGGCAACGGCAACGGCGGCTTCTTTCTTCCATAATGAAACCAGAAAGGCCCCCATCAACCTCCCGACGCTTATGAATTCTTCTTATTATATCACTTATTATTATTATTTGTGTTTTTTTTTGTGTTATTCATTTTCATTTGAATTTCATTTCATTGGTTTCATTGCTTAATTGTCGCAACTTTTGATGAACTGTTTGTTTGGATTTGCCGCGACAGTTTTCATGGTCTCATCTCACTTGGATACGGATCTTCCGCTTGAGGTGTGGCCTGCACTTTGTCAAAGGGGGAACACAACAGTTGCATACCCTGTAATTTAACATCAATTTCAGATTGTTTTTCTCGTGACAGAGTCGCCATTTTGGCCGCTACCTATTGAAGCCATTTACATTCCGTCCGAAATCGAGACACTGTCTGAGACTCAGTCCGAGATCCAGACAATTGTGTCTGTTGTGCCCCAAACCGACTTGCAACTCAATTTACCAATCAAATAACAAATGCGCCGCCAAAAGCTGCTTATTAATGGCGGCCCCAAACGGTGTGGAACTCATCTTCGAGCTCCCCAAACCGTCGATATATACTTACTATATAATTTCCACGAACCTCTTCCCATTGTCGATAATAATTGATTTGATTGATGCTTCGACGGCGGCGGTTGCTTTTTCCTCTGTTGATTGGTTCGGCTTCGATTCGTTTTCTTTGCTCTCTCTGTCTCTCTCTTTTCCTCTGCCTCTCTATGTGTCTCTGTTTTTCTCACTCTCTGATATCTGTAGTATCTCAGCTAAGGGATCTACAAAGCTGAGGTTACGCAGTTAAGGGACTGACGTCACAGCTGATTTGGAATGTGATTCTTATTCATTTTGTATATTATAATTTCTTGTAATAAATATTTCTTTAAGTAAATATATTTTAAAACAAAGTTAAATGTATACAATATTCCACAATAGAATTTTTGTACATTTTATTCTTTGTCTTTAGAGTATTTTGCAATAGATTCGCTTTTGTTAACAAATATTTATATTTCTTTATATTTTCTAAATCTTCTACAGATAAATCTTTACTTATTAAACAAATATTTATAATTTCTTTATATTTTCTAAATCTTCTTCTGAATCTTCTTTACATAATTCTTTACATACAAAACTAATCGTCCTGCGATTCTTTGTTTAATCATGAAATCCAACATTTTTTTAAAAATTCCAATCATATAATATTTCTATATTATCTAGTATTTATAGGCTCCTTAGTTCTTCAAAAGATTTCTCTATGTTTACCGAACTTAAATTTGAGCTTGTATTTATTTTTTGTATCCATATTTTATATAAATGTATCGATTATAAACTTGTAACTTGAAAAGTTTTATATACTCAGTAGATGAATTAGCCAACTGTGACGTCACGCACAAAGAGAGAGAGAGAGAGAGAGAGTGTCAAATTTGTATAATTTTTTTTTTATAAACTGTTTTTTATAACATTGTGGTCTGTCTTTGAGGCATAAAAATGGCCACCTAGTGAACAAACACAATGAACTAAGCCACGAGCTTGTTAACAAATTAGGAGGATAAATTTGCATGCTACTCAGATTACAATCGGCAAGTGGACAATGGACAGTGGACACTGGACAATGGACGCATCGCTGACCTTAAACCCTGAGTGCAGCTTAAAAAGGGAAAACAACAACTGAGACAAGTGTAAATGTTGTTTGCAAATTGAGTTCATGTTAAACGCCGCTGAGCATCATCCATGAAATGGTGAAGTGAGGACTGTGGAGTTTGGAGTGTGTGTAGTGTGTGTGGAGTCCCCCTTTTTGTTGAAGGGGAGTCTCGGATCAATGCGGTTCCTTAAATCGTTGGCTTAGTTTTCGCACAGCTCAGAATTCCACTTAAATTCAGCGCTATGCTTTCAAAACGAAATTAATCTTGATTGGAAGCCATCGACAGGAGTTGTGCCACAAAAAACAATAAGAACAACAACAGATCTGTTTTGGTTGGAAGGAACTTTCAGAGTCCGAAAGACCCGCTGGCCAAGATCGGGGCCACAAAAGAAAAATTAGCGCAAATGATTGACAGCCTAAATGAGAATTTAATGGAGAACTGTTTTTTTTTCTCTCTTTTTTCTTAACTTGCTGGCGCTGTGGGGCCCACAAGGAGACCTACTTCTACCTCCTCCTCCTTCTGCCTCCTCCTGCAACTCATCTCATCTTCCCATGCCCCCAGCTTGGTTCGCTATAATTTAGTCTCAGTCTCCGACAACATTCGAATCTTTCTGTAAAAGTAAAAGCAAATTGTTTCGCCAAAAATAAGGCGAAATTGATACGAAATTGATGCTTGGACGAAACCAATTTCCGACTCCACAAGTTCCTTATGAGTCGAGTCTTAAGAATTAACCGTTACACAACAGTTGTGTATAACTCCAATAACTTCAGTGTAATTATTATGAAATTTAAAAAGAATCAGTTATAGAGCGAATCAGTTACAGAAAACACAGGAGAAAGTTTACTGATTAGGTTCTGGGAATTGCCAATTTATTTTGTTTGCTGGATAGACAGACGTTTAGGTAGTGCCAACTTAATTAGGGTTATAGATAGACAGTGTTTCCACATAGAGAATTATAATCAAGCAGTGAATTTTGTCTTACATTTGTTGAAGATAGGATTAAGGATATAAGGATAATATTATATTAATACATAGTGACAAAAAGAGAAACTGTACAAGTAGAAAATAAGTTCCACATATAATGATAATACTATATAATATATATTATATTGTCTTACATTTGTTGAAGATAAGGATAAGGATATAAGGATAATATTATATTAATACATAGTGACAAAAAAAAAACTATACAACCAGAAGATTAGTTCCAAATATAATGATAATATTATATATTAATGATAATATTATATTAAAATAAATTTCTTTAATGGTAAAATCATATTTAGGCCGTCTCGGAGAGAAGACTGCCAACTTACCATATGTGAGTTTCTAATAAGACTTTAATGCCACCCAGAGGAAATCAAAAAGTGTCTTTAAACTATTTCTAAGAGAGAAGAATAAGGAAAAGTCTTCAAGTAGAAAATGCTGCCAAAAGTGAGGTTAATTCGATTATTGTGCGACTGGCAACTTAAGTGAGGTTAGGGAGAGACAAGATTACCACCTTGATAACCAAAATGATCTTAAAGAGTAGAAAGTTCTTTAGGCTTCTGCTGGTAATGCTTAACTTTTTGGGTTAACAAATTGAAGCATCATCCAACTGCCCACTCTCACTCTGTACTTTTTTCACCCTTCTCCCCTCTTCACACACACACACACACCATCCCTTAGTGTTCATCGCAATCTGTTTGTGTTGTGCATTTGAAATGTTTTATTTGCATTCTGATGCGAATGCGACGAAAAGTTTACTGCGTGCCTCCGCGAGACGTCAGAAGTGCATTTTTGCACGCGATCCTTTTGGGCTCCTGCAAATCCTGTCTCTCTCTCTCTCTCTCTGTCTCTCCCACTGTCTCAGCCCCTTTTTGGACTGGCACTGACTGACGTCACTTGGCAGCAGACAATTTATGCGCCCAGGACCCTGGGCCCCCCGCCAGACACTCAACTGTTGTCCCGACTGTCCGGCTGTCCAACTGTCCGACTGTCGGACTGTTATCGATACGTCGACGTTGAAGTCGACGTTAACATACGAGTACCAGTTAGCAGTTAGCAGTTACGAGTTACCAGGTTCCAGGTACCATGTGCGTGTCATCAAGTTGGCCTAAAGTGACAGTCGCGATTTAATGGTTGCGGCCAGGGCAAAGTTACAAATTAATAAAGCAGTTCACTTGCAGTTGCAGCCATTGCAATGAATAATCAATCGATTTCAGTTCAATTAGCACCTTTTAGTGTGCAAAATAGCGCGCCCAATCCACGGCCCACATTCTGACCACATTCTGACCACTGACTACTACCACCGACCACTAACCACCGACCATCGTCTGACGTCTTGGCCCTGTCAAAACTTAAGTGGATTCGAACTGCAACTTGTTACTGCGTGGGCCTTGCCTAGGGCTGTTTGTCTAGTTTTAGCCCCCTCAGTCCCCTCAGTCCCCTCAGTGACAACGGCTCTTATATCATATCAACTGACAACCTTACAAGCTGCATTTAAGCTAGAGATGGGCGTGGGCCAAATACTCAATACAATCGGCAAGTCATTTAATTGGCAGCTTTAGTTCTAATCTTTAGTCAATTCTCTAAATCAAAAACCGTAATCATTAAAAGGTATATTAACAAAATTACATGCTAATGAATATATTTAAATTTGTATTATATTCTTGTAATAATTTTTAAGGCATAGACATAAACGTTATTTTTGAACAATGAAAAGGAAACTCAAAAGTTTGAATGATTATATTTAAATATCGCAGTTTAATCTTGTCGAAATATGGAAGTTTTGTAGTTTATTTTAACTAACAAAAACCCGATTAAAATTTAGAGTAATAAAATCCTATAAACGAATATAAATCTTAGTAACATTTAGGCGTCAATAAATTAAATGGAAAGAAAAAAACTTAGTTAATGTTTAAAAATGTGTCCTTAAATTTTCAATCAAAGTTGCATATAAAAACTACTTACATTTTTGATCAATTTGTTAATATCTTAAGAAAACTGTTATGGTACAATAAAAATGTCACTGAAAATTTTCTTGGAAACGTTGTTTTTGGAAAAAGTTTCCCTTTTAAAAAATTTATTTCAAATTTGGATTTGGTTGTTAAATTTAAGAAAATTGTCAACTTTCTAAAAAAATGTATTACCATATTCTGAGTGTTGAAAGCATCGGTTTTTATGAATATCTTTTATAAAGAAAAATTTCCGCTTTTATGACTTGATATCTTAAGTTTTGCTGAGTTGCATGCAAGTGACTCACGAGTGCATTTCAATTGCAAGACACGATTCACTCTCAGCTCTAACTTAAGTTCCGTTCAATGTCAGTTAGTCGCACAATTTAAACGCATAACTGCAAATTATTTGCCATTGTAATAAAAATTGATGCAGTTTTTCATTTCGAATAGGTCTGTTGTTGTTTTTTTTCCACAATTTGCCGCAGTGGCACAACAACCTTCACATAGAAAATCTCTCAACAAGAAAATTACACACAGACAGACAGACAGACGGAAAGACAGACAGAGAGACAGACAGAGAGCGGAGCAGAGGGGCGTCATCGAAAAATGGGCGTAGAGAACTTTGACAATTCCTCGGAGAGGGTCAAGGGATTAGAACTGCGGTCAACCACAATTCTACAATTCCACTATTCCACAATTCCAGAGAGGAGACCAATTAAGCGTCAAAAATGATGGTTATGATGGTTCTGTTGGGTCGAGTGTAATTATTGGTATTCCATCCGTCAAGGAAATTGAGGTACGAATAATCACACAAAAAGACAGAGAAAATAAGAAAATGTTCAAGATGATGAAGAAGAATAAACATTTAAATGTTGCGGTTTCCGTTGCTTACAAAATGTGGGCAACCCACGTCGGATCAGCTGTCAGTCTTCAATCTAATTCCTAATTCCCAATTCCAGAGATACTCTTAAGTTAAAACTAATTAATAAAGATCAAAGTCGTCTAGTCTGGCGCTTTCGGCTGCTGTTAAATTCATAATTATTTACATAACTAATTGAAATGAGCGACTATAAACATGTTCATGCCCAGTTTTCATTAAGCCAGAAGGCGTGGCATGTCTCGAATAAATTGCCATTAAAAGTTATCTAGGAAATTATGCAAGGCTACACCTGACACAGACTTCAAGTCTCGGTAGACAAATTTCATTAGTGATTTGACTAAGCGGAGCTATAACTGAATCAGAAAACCAGAAAATCTATGCCAAAAATGCATGTTAACGCGGCTAGAAATGACTGGCAAATACCCTGCACTTCCAGTGGGTATAGTCCCACTTCAAATGATCTTAAGCTATAACATTGTAATTATATATATTCATATATAAATATCTTCCAAGAATTGAATGGTATTTTGCTTTATCTTATACATAGTAAACCAATTTCATAAGTTTATAGAAGTATCTGTACTTATGTCAATTCAGGAGCTTTTCCAGATAAATTTTGGATTCCAGCGAATCTCAGAGATATAGTATTCTCAACTGGGCTAGGTTAGTTAAAATTCTCTTATAAAAGTAAACAGAACCTTAAAGAAATTTCAAATAGAAATATTTCGAAAAGAGTATTACCTTTATAGATGTCTTTTGGATGTTACATTGTAGGGAACTATCGGGGTCATATATGTTCAAAGTCTTATAAATATGGTTATGTCGGGCGCCGACTAATTGCAATTAATTATTTAAGTAATCCATCATAGTAGCAACCGCTTGCACTTGAAGTTTCTCGCAGGAGGGGAGAAGAGCGGACTGGGAATAGGAACTGGAATGGGAATGGGGTTGGGGATCGTCTGCTGAAGTCGATGGCGGCGGCTTTTTTGCCAAAAACTTTGGTGGTTTCAACACGCGAATGTCGTATAAGCAATTTTTTGCTGCCGCTAACTATAATGCAAAATGCAAATTAGAGCAAAATAAAAGAAAGAAGGGAAGCAAGAAAAGCGAAAAAAAGGGGAAGGGAAAAGAAAAAAACTTAAGTCATATTGAATTAAGCTTACATCATGGAAAAATGAGGTCCAAATAAAGTTGGCTTATATGAGAGTAATTTAGCTATATGAATTGCTAGTTTTAGTAAAACCACAGTCAAATTTTATATAACAACCTAGTCCAAATAGTTCTCACGAGGCCCTTTCATTCCGCCCAAAAGAAAAAAAAACTCTGCTGTTCAATTGCGTGTTTTTCGAACTACAATTAAAGACATTTCAATTAGAGCCAAACGAATTGTTAACTTTACGATTTAAGTTTCAACTCGAAAATTTAGTTTTTAAAAGTTAAAGAGAAAAAGGGAGAGGGAGTGGGACAGCTTTTGTTGTGACGTGTAAACCTAAAAGCTCAAACGCGCTATTTAACGTTGTTGTTCGACAATTGTCAAGGCTTAATTATTTACTAATTGTTGTTGAATTATGAAGAACTATGCCGCTTAATTACCCACCAATTACAAATTGTTTGCTTTGCCTATTTTTTTCTTTCTTTTTTTCGGTAAACTTTTTACGTACGTGACAATAAAAATGTACGGAAAAAGCGTTACGTACTTGTATACTGGTAAAAAAATACCCCTCACTCATTATTCCAATTCCCAGACTCGCAATTGTAGCTTTCTAAGCTCCGCCCAACAAGACGAAATGTTTGTGCATGTGTGTGTGAGTGAAACAACCACCTTTTGGTATCGGGGAACAACATGGCGTGGTTTCATTTCCATTTCGTTCCAAGCGTCACGTCGCGTCTCGCTGGAAATTGAGTGAAATGCAAACAAATTTTCAACGCCTTCGAAGTGCAGACACAGACACCTCAACCAAAGCGAACAAAGCAACACAAAAAAGGAACGAAGAGAAGAAGAAACTAACATAGAATAAAGAGTAAAACGAACTGAATGCATATTAATAATTCTTTTTTAGTTTACACGTTACAAGTTACAAGTTACATGGTTCTGGTTCTTGGCTAGTAAGTAGCTCATTTGCTTGCCTTAAAGCGATTCAGCACAAATGCCATTTGAGTGCACAGCTTAGACGCACTTAAGATGGCCAACTGCTGATAAAGCCAAACAGCTCTCACCATGCCCTCTACTCACCCCTCTGGTATTTCCCTTATTCTCATGTCGGGTTAATGCAGCGCAAATTGCTCGTGTTCTCCGACAAAGACAACTTACACCTTGCCCAAACCAACAACAAACCAGACACGGCCATTAAATCTACATAAATGAAGTATTTTCTTTTGGCCAGGTCCATTGAGCCCCTCCAGGTGTTGGCTGCTTGGGCGCCAAGATTGGCCAGAAACGAGACGAGACGTGCGAAGAGAATTTGTATCTTGACTGTATTTAAAGTAATTTCAGAGTTAGTTAAACGTTGCTATTGTCTATAATTGCCACTGTTTAAATAGCATAAGCCTATAATTGACAATATCTATCATTTCAAGGGCAGCAAAATTAAACGGAGACTATTTAGGGGTGGTTCAATTAATTTATGTACTCTATAAATTGAACCACAATTCGACTTACATAGTTTCTAATATTCAAAATAGCCAAAGAAACGTGTTAAGCTATAGCTTATAATAAGCTGACTTTGGTAGCATTTTTTTTGGTATTTGAGATAAAAGAGAAGATTCCCAACGAAAAATATGTGTTAATAGACTCTCCTGGTTATCATTTAACCCTACTATTTTTCCATTTTAATAAAAATATCTCTCACTGCTTTTAGTTGATGTTTAATATATAAATAGCTTAATGGTTATAGAGAACAAAACAATCCAGGATATAATAGAAGCAGCTATAATTAAATTTTGAGCATTACTTTAATTATTACAATAAAATACAATAGAGTCTTTATGCTACTTATTTCTTTGGCATTATGATTTCAGGGTATTAAAAAAAACACTTTCGACAGGATTTTACTATCGACATAAAAATATAAATGTAAACAATTGAAATGATGTTTGTTAATGTCTCTAATCAATTATATTGATCTGTTTTGTGGAGTGATGGACAACATAAAGTTTCTTTGTTTCCTTTCTGCTATTTCAATTTGTTTTACTGCTCACATTCTTGGTCTATTGAAGGGGAGTGGGTAGCAATTAATATTTCATTTTAATACACATAATTTGTTTACGATTATTGGGAAACAAAAGTTCTCATTTTGTTTTTGGGTCGAGTGGAATTTCGCGTGATATCAAAAGTTGTCGTAAGGTTTAATGGCATTATTGATCGAAGTATGAGTTGAGCCAAAAAAAAAAGGAGTCTCTTTTTAATTTGGACAGTTTTTAACTGTTGTCCAGCTGTACGATTATCTTGATGGATACACTTGGTGCCTCTTGCCACATGCAAATGAGTTGCAGCCTGTTCCCAGCTAATTCCCTTACATTTTAGTTGCCCCATTTTGCGATGAGCAAAGCGTTAAAAACGCATTTAGCATAATTTCATTTTGCGCAAACATGAATTTTGCATTTGCATTTGTAATGAGTCCCGCTGTCCCTCCCTCCTGATCATTGCCCCCTTCCTCAGCTCAACACAACTAAAAACTCGTAAAAAAATATGCATAATAAAAGCAACATTTATAAAAAAGAAAGAGAGAGAGAGCGAAAAAGTACACTTGTGGACCCACCTGAACGATGGAACGCGACGTGGCGCACCTTCTTCTCTTGAGTTCCCCTCTGCCCATTCCTAACTCTTCTCAGTCCCTCTCTATCCTCTTTCAGAGATACATAAATAATCAAATAATTTGTGTTTAAAAATGCGCGCCAAGGAGGCGCATAAAATAAAGTCATAATTTCAAAATGATTTATGAAATGCACTTGGAAACTCTCGTCGCAAATTCCCTACATATGTTATGATCGGGTATATTAATGCTGCCTGAAAATGGGTTAACTTTGGAAAGGAATGATGTTGACAAATTGTTATTAACGATTTTGTATGGAGTCAGCAAATATTAGTTGCTATAAATAACTTAGTTCAGTAGAACAAATTTAAAATATTTTAAAGTATCTTTTAATCCTACCTTTGTACTCCTTGTTCTGATTGACTGATTCACTCCTTCACTTATCGTTGTGGAGCCGAAAAGGTTAGAGCTAAGAGGCAAAATTTTAAAACAACACAGCTGAGAGATAATTGTCGTGCAATAAAACGGCGAAATTCCAACGAGATGAGGTTTAAATTCGAGGTCCAAGTTTACAATTGGCTAGCATGAAAATATTTTTTGATTTTTTTTTTAAGCTATCGTTACCAAACTCACAGATTAAGTACTTTATACCATATGCTACATCCCCATAAAATTGGGCAACGTTCAGATGACTATATCATATCAGCATAGCCAATTTAAAGACATTTGGTTTGAATAATTAGAGGGTATCTTGGACTTCGCCTTGGTTAAATAATATCAAATTTTCTGACTTGTTTTATTGTTACACATTTTAGATTATTTTATTTAATTTCTTAGCTTAATGCAGCGCCTTTTTAAATTAATTTCGTGTGCTGCATTCGAGTTTCCAGATGGTTTTTTTATATGCTTTTTTTGCTTGGCATTGTTAAAACATTAGCATAACCAGGCACGCATGGGGCCCTCCGAGCTGCCACACAGTGCAAAAGAGAGAGAAGGAGAGAGGGAGAGAGAGAGAGACAGAAAGAATGGGGGGACAGAAAAGATGACTGAGGAAAGCGATTTAAAGACGGGGTTCAGGACTTGTTAAATTTGACATGGCCTCTTATGATTAGCTGAATAATGCTCAATTTTCGTTTCTCCTATATTTTGATTGCATTTGCATTACGATAAGATCGAAGGAACTGAAAGTACTAGATGGTAATATCCATATACGAGTACATATAATATCAGCTGGCATTGTGGAAGTGAAAAGGAAGTTGGCAGCGAGATAATCATGCCATTATATCGCCTCATTGCTTTTGCTATGCATTTCTAGACGCTCTGACCGCTGATTTACTAACCCCCCCCTCCTCCTCCTCCTCCACCCTTCAAATACATTGTATGGGCAGCAATTAAGCGAAAAAAGTAACATTTTTCTTTGGCTTTCAACAGCGAAGTGTGGTTGCAACAATTGCGAGGATGGGGGCAAACACGTTGCAGTTGGAGCAGGCAATGAGGAGGGGGAAACAACAGAGAGAGGGGGGAAGAATGTATGAATTTGCATTTTAAATTGTGTGTTTTTAATATATATTTCTCTTTATTATTTATTGCTAAAGTTGCAACAAGGCGTATGCTTAGCTTTCTTGATAATTGGAGTGAGAATAAAGCATTCATAATTTAACGTTTTTCTTCTTTTTTTTCTTCTACGTCTTCTTCTGCTTCTTCTTCTTTTTCCACTTATTGCTACTGTTGTTATCGTTATTGTTAATGTTGGAAAACTAAAAACACGGACGCTAATTATAGTATTGTGGCCATTTAAAATATTGCAGTCCATTTTTTTGTTCTTTGAATTTTGAGTTGTTTGCATACCCTGTAAGCTGCGTAAAGGGTAGATGGGTATTATGAAATTTTGTTGATATTCTGCAATGTACGTTAAAATTTGCCCCAGGGCGAGAAAGCTTGTAGTGAAGGAAAGCTTTTAAAGCTGTATTTCAATATTAGTTTTCCTTGTCTTCTGTTCCACAATAAACTTTGAGAAAGTATTTGAAAATCACTTTTATAAAGATTTGAGAATCAGTCTTTATCTATATCTGTATTAGTAACTCTACAACTAGACAACCTTCCTATCTAAGATAAGCTATGTTTACCCTTTTTAACGATATTTAGGACATACAGGACTTCGGATTTCGAACATTCGGATCTTAGTAATAGGGGTAGAATTTCACTGTCTTTATCGATTAGAATAGTCTTAGTTAAAGTAATACCTTTCAATGTGTGTATGAATAATATAGCACTCGGACTGATCGGTGTATTTTAGCAAATTTTCAATCCTTCTGCATATACTTCTAGTCGAGACAGTGATATCTATATTCATATACCTACTATATAGCTAGAGCCACAGAGTATTCGATAGTCAAGTAGTTTATTCTATTTCTATATTTTGCATTAGAGTTTTTAGCTTGGCGCCAAAGGGGCGTGTCACAGTTAGACAGTTGAACCCTTGAATTACCCCATGAGCCTCTAAATTTCCATATCTAACCAACTTGCCCCCTCACGTTGCATGCAGCTACCTAATGTGGAGTTTTGTGGTTGCAACATGCATTTACCTTTTGTGTCGACAATCTTTTTGGTATAATTAGCTATTTGCATTGGTCAAATAGATGAATGTGGAGGAGGCATGTGGCATGGGGCATCCAGTGGCAGAGAGAGAGAGAGAGAACAGTTATCAGTTGCCGCTGTGCCACAACGTGTGTGGGCGTCATATCGATTACGAAACCATGAAGGGGCATCTCAATACTTCCAGAGTTGCAACCGCAATTCAAGAGTCAATTTCCATTTGAGACGTTGGGATTCAAGGCGACTGACAATTGACTTGACAAGTTGCTAATCGGTTAAATTAGCCATAAAAGAATGCACAAGTCATCGGGTTACCACCAGTGGCCCGGCAACGTGCAACGTGCAACACCCTCGCAACGTGAGAACGTGTCGGCGTGGCAACTTCTACTTCTCCTTACACTTCTCCTTCAACTTCAACACCAACTTTAGTTCGGGGGAAGACTCGATCGAAGGCTTGATCGAGGGCTGATTTATGATAGACGTGTGCCACATTCAACCTGTGGCATGTGTGTGTGTGTGTGTCTTGTGGTTGCCACAGTCACTGGATGTTGCACGTATCAATATCAATGTCAACAGGTTTCGCTTGTTACTGTTGTTGGCCCCCATCTTCAGTATTGAATCTTGATCTCGAGTTTCTGCCATCGGCAGCGACTCACTTGCCCCATTCGAATTTGCTGTGCTCTCTGTTTGCCTGTTTGTCTTCCCTTTTTAGTTTAGTGGCATCTTAATCATTGTTATTTGGTTCCATTAGTCGCGCCAGCGCTTTGCTGCTGGTGTTTCGCATTGCAATTATGTTGACAATTCGGCAGCTGTGCCACAAAACAGATTACAGTTGAGCAACAGCAACAGCAAAAGAGATGCCTCCGCCTTTGGGGCTTATCATTTTGTTATTAAGAGCAGTTTATTGAAAAACTTTTTCGGCCTGATTAATGGGCCCAGTGAGGCCGACAGGTGTGCTTGCCTCACCTCACTCACCTCACTTGCCTCTCGTCTGTGTGGCATCTTAAACACTGGTATTTTGACCAACAATTAGGCTAATGCCCAGCCTGGCATATACTTAAGATAGCAAGATCTTTTGCTGTTTCCCCCCCCCCCTTTTCTAGAGTTTCCCCTCTCTCTTTCAGATCCATAGTTATCCCCAGTCTCGTATACAGGAAGCAAATCGTTTGTCCAATAAACGTCGCCCCAAAATGTTGCATATAAATTCTCAATTATCGCCCACGCCCACCTAAGACCCCGTGAGGAGTCTGCAATTTGCCACAGTTTAAGAGGCGCATAAATAAAATGTTGCACTGGTTCCTATTTAGACATCACAACAACAAGTCGAGTACTCACAAAAATAGATGACGCCTATGTTGAGCTTAAAATACCCTGTAAAGTGTTTAAGGCATAGATGTATAAATTTATGAATGAAAAGAAACTTAATCTTAAGCTATTCATTATCATTGAGAGTTGATATTTAAATTACTTATATATGTTATTAATGTATGAAAATAAGCTTCAAGTTGAAAATATTCATTTACTCTCATGATTTCTATCTAGTTATAGTACTTGAAAACTACATTGTAGTTTAATTTAAATTTAAACATAAAGAATAAATAATTTAATACGCTTTTAAGGAAATAATTAAGTGAGTAAATAAATAACTTACTTGATTGATTAATACATAATTAAATAAAGGCATAAATAAATAATTATGTGAGCTTCTGTTTCTCTTCTACTGTTCAACATATGTTCACCTCTTAATCTCAAATAAAAATATTTCATTCACAAGAACTTTATTAATTATATAAGATATTTCCCAATATAAACGCTTTTGAAACTTGATTCCATTTTTTACTACACATATAAACTTGCAACAATTGTTGGATTACTTGTAATCTATAATTTTTTTTGAATATTTGCAGCCTTTTAAGTTTTCCTTTCAACCTTTTAGACTATAATTTGAATTTCATGCTTTATTTTCATTGGTAATTGAAATACATTTTTGGCAGCTAGTTTTAGTTAGTCAATTTATAATAGTTTAGGCATGTCTTGGTTGCAGGACAACCTACCCACTGGTAGAGCAGGGTACAGGGTATAAGGGCAGACAGAACCAAGGCAGCCACAGATAGATTGAATCGTTTAGAGTCAAAACCTTCTGCTAACCACTTCCCAATATGGAGCGAGTCTCAGTGTCCAACTAACGTGGCTACAATATCATTACTATTTGCTTTTTTTTTTTGGGGCCCGCGGTGTTTGCAATTGATCAGAAGGAGTAGTAAAGGAGAAGGGGAGAGTAGAGGGAGAGCAGAGGGAAGCTGAAAGAAAATGCGGAAACGTGCCGCTCAGTCTGAGGCCGTTTCAATTCCTGTGGTTGTGTGATTCGCATCGGGCTGGCCAACTGAAGCTGAAGACTGAAGCTCAAATGGTGTCTGGAATTGAAAAAGGCCTTTACATCCACATCCACATCCACAAATCCATCAAGAAAGCTGTGGCGCTGTTTATTTACCTCTCTATGTTACCTTTTAGCTCCAGCGCCAATCGTAAGTAGTGTTTGTGGTCTGTGAACTCCCCTCTTTGTATTAGAATGTTTCTACTTAGTAGGGATAAAGCTTCAATCTGTTGTTGTTGTTGTTGTTGTTGTTGTTGGTTGTGTAAACACCCACAAAAAAGCTGAGGCAAGAAAACAGAAAAAAATAGGCACTTTTGGTTCATAAATCATCGCGATAACAAATTACCGCTGCCGTCTCGGACTAAGTCTAAGTCCGGCTAAAAGCCAAAGCCAAAGCCAAAAGTTGGGCTAACAAAAGAGTTGGAAGTTACAAAAGATCAATCTTATTTGCGCCCCGAAAAAATGCATTTCAGTTGCATTGCCTCGATTGGCAGTGTGTTGTTGTTGGGTTTTTGGCTAAGACAGCCAAAGAGGCGCTTGGCCATTGGCACAATCATGAGTTGGCCAACTTGGCGTTGGCTTTTGGCCGAGACGAGACGAGCGCGAGAGAAAGAGTCGATTAATTTGGCCGATTTGTCGGACTGCGAGACTCAAGTTTAACTCAACTTTGTGCATTATTATTACTATTATTATTATTATTTTTGTGTTGCCAGTTGTTTGTGTTGCTGTTGTTGTTACTCGCATCTCTCGTGTAGGCCAAAACAAACTTACAATTTAGATTGAATTTATTTGTGCGCCGCCAGCCGCCATCCGCCATCCACCATCCGCCATCCGCCTGCCGTCTGCCTAGACGAGGAGCAGCCCATTGAGATCTTCATTTGCTGATCTTTCTGGGAACATCTTTGCGGTGTTGACCCCAAAGGCACACACAGCTCAGTCTATGAACTGCACTCAGCGAATAAACATTGATTAAATTAACAATATTTCTATATTTTTTATATCAATTATTTATTTATTTTAATTGAAACTTAGAATTAATTCTATAGTACAATAATGTAGACTGAGAAACTTAGAAGGAGAAACTAAGGCCTTCAGGATTACTCTTAATATAATTTTTTTAAATTGTGTAGAACTTGAAACATTTAAAAAATTAATAAAAACAGTTTGTTTATATTGAAAGTCTTAGCTAATTGATTTTTAAAAACATTAATTTTTTTAAGTTAAGCTTAATTTATAAACACGTTGTATATATAAATTGGTTTTATTGTTGACTTTTTATAAATTCTTGGCTCGTTGAATTGATACAAATTTAGCAAACGAATTATTTCAATATTAAAGAATAAAATATTTAAATGTTTACTTAATGAATGTCTAAACGAAAAACTTATATTAAGACAGGATCACCTTGTACAGCGTTCCTAAATATTATAGATAGTAAATTTGTTGTAGTCTTTAGCCTAAAGAGTCTTAAATTAACTACAGCTTGACTTATTTTATAAATTTCAGCAATAACAAAAGCTGCTAAAATGAGACTTATTCTCAATATTATTGTAGTACTTTTAAATGGTGTAAAATATTAGTTAACCTTATAGCGCTAGTATAAAAGTAAATAGTTAAACAAATATAAAAGGCAATTAATAAATTAATGTATGCTTTTTGTCAATTCTCACAATGTTAAGTATTCTGTAAAAATACAAACGTTTATAAAATAATATATTAATGTATAATAAATATAATTAAAAATTGAATATAGTTAAAAAATTAATGTATACTTTTTTGTCGACTCTCATAATTTTTCGAATTCTTAAAAAAGACAAAGCTTTTAACTCGCCTTAAGCGTATACCTAGATTTTTGTTCTGTCGTTTCTCTCAGTGTATCTGCGATTCCGATTTAGAGTTCGACTTTGACTGCGTATTGTCTGCCTCACTGACCAGTTTCCAGTTTCCAGGCTTTCGCTTTGTCTTGTTGTTGTTGTTGTTGTGGCCGTGTTGTTGTTGTTGTTTGCTGGTTCCTTTTGAACTCTATTAAACTCAGCGAATTTATTAATTTCGCTGCTGATTAACTGTTTCAGATAGTCGCTGACCATTGCCTGCTTTTGGTATCCGTTAGTCGCATCGCTCAATAAATCATTTTTCTTCTCTCCTTTTTTTCCCAATGCCAGAAATATCTTTTGTTTCTTTATTTCTCTGTATTTTTTTTTTGATATTCCTTTCGCAAAACAAGTCGTCTGACAAAGATTGACACTTTTTGCCACTCAGTCATGCTTTAATAGAGTTTGCTCTAATGGGGCACATTAGTGGATTAGAGGGAGGGGAAAAGGTGAGAGGGGAGGGGCATGCATCGATTGGGCAAACGGACATAGAGTTTATTAAGTATAATGACAGCGTCAACTACAACACACGACAATGACATGCAGTCAGAGTCAGCTACCAGCTTAACTACACCTAGATCCATATTCATAGATACATAGATACATTCATATACACATGTGTGTGTGTGAGTGTGTGTTTGAGTGTATCTCAGATACAACAACTGTGACAAAACAAACAGGCAAACCAAACAATACACGAGTAACAGCAGCTGGTCGAAGTTTTTAATGCTCTCGATTTACTTTAAACTGGAAATATTATATAATAAAATATTGATTTATGGAATGAGTTAATATCTGAATTAAACTTATTCTCGTAGGCAGTGTAGAAGATTTGTGGTATATCAAAAAATTACGCTCTTAGGTATTCGCAAACTCTCATATTTTGTACCGTACAAATTCTTTGGCTTGATTAATCAAGGATAATTTAAAAATTTCCAAAAATATAATAATTTTGTGTTCTATAAGCCGGTTATCGAATCGAAATAAAGTCTTGTTCTAGTCTTCAATTAATAAATAAAAATGAAAGAAGAAACACTGTGCATTTTTGGTGGTGCTTATCGAGTGTAACAAAACTGATAATTGTATGTTGTAATATAAGTTTAAAATAAAGAACGAATGAATTGACAAAATTAAGTAAGTCAATACTGCACTCAATGGTTAGTGTCCATACTATGTAATAAACCCAATGCTTAGACACCAAAGCTGTTTAAATTACGAAATTTTCAAAATCAATTTAAATGTATAATTAGTACAAATAAGCAATGCGTCCTTCTATTCAATTCAAAAAAAGCTTTTTACTACTATTAAAATTATCATAAATTATTATCGGACTTTTACTTAATACTCGTTGATCAATTATAATTGATTAAAAATACACTTTCACAGATACATATTTGAATATTCTTAATTTAATTATGACAAATGTCAGCATATAGTCGTTATACTCTGTATCTCTCTCTCTCTCTCTCTCTTTTGTCATTTCTTTCCCCTTTTCTATCTCTCTTTCTGTATGTCTGTTTCAGTAGAACTGTTACAATCTGTGAATATGTCAGCAATTCAAAGGGTGTTTGGTTGTTTGGTTGTTTGGGTTGGTTGACGTTGCTTCTGGTTTCTGTTCAGTGAGGTTAACATTGATGTTGGTTTTGCTTTTGGTTTGGATTTGGTTTGGGTTGGGGTAGGGTTGCTCACCTGTCTGGTGGAGGTTGTGTTGTTGCTGTTGCTGTGATGTGTGGTTTTTTGTTTGTTTGTTTCGGTGGTGTCCACGTTGACGTCCACGTTCCACGTTTCCACTTATCTCGCGCAATTGATCGCCGTTTGTAGTTGTTGTTCTTGTCGGCCATTGTTTGCATTCCATGTGTGTACGAGTGTGTGTGTGTGTGTGAGTGTTGCTGTTATGTCTAAAATGTCATTTGCTGTTGTTTCTGTTGTCGAATGTTTGGTTGTTTTTTTGTCACAAAAGCAGCCATTTTGGACTTGTCACAAATGGCAATTAATAATTGTGGCTACTTAGCAAAAGAATGAAACTTCGAGGGAGGGGGATAGTCAGTGATAAAGAGGGGAAAAGGGGAGTACAGATTGTGCATTTTTAAAAAAGGTAAATATTGGTTTATTGTCGCTTGTTGTTGCCCATTAAATGTGCACTTTATGTATCCTTTATTGCTTTGCCTTGTTGTCGTTTTTCTCTATCTATCTTTCTCTTTTTTTGTTTTTGTGTTTCGTATTTTTGCTGTTTGCTTAATAATTATATTTAATTGACACTGCAATGCTTTTGCTTTTGCCAAGGCGCCTCTTTGTTTTCCCCCATTTATTTGTTTTTTTTTTTTTGTATTATTATACTTTATTTGTTTTGTTGTTGTTTTTGTGGTATGCAGTTTTTAGGGTTTTCGCTAATGTTGTCAGCCTTTGACAGATGCCGATATGGATCTAGTACAAGTTGTGCCACTTAATTGGCAAATTATAGTGCTTGTCTAGATCTCAATGGTTGGCCAATCAACTTTGACATTGATGCGTTCAGGCAGCTGCAGTAGTTACCCCAAAAAACAAAAACAAAAAGCAAAAAAAACTATATAAATAACTTTGCCCTCTCGTAATGAGAAACTTGTTATATGAAATTAGGCAGACTATATAAGTAGTCGGGATGGGGATCAAGGCGGCGGGGAAAGTTAAGGACTCGAACACTCTTGGGCATATTAAAAAGGCCCGCGGCAAAAAGTTATACAAACACATAATTCCTCATACTAAGACAACGCCAGGGGAGACTCATGAACTGGGACTGGGACTGTGCCTGGGACTCCTGACTTGTCATGAAATTGATATGCGAGGAGAAGACGGCAAGAAACTTACTTACGACAAGTTCGTAATGCCAAAAGGCACCTGCAACTGTCCCAGGCTGAAGCGTAAATTGATAAGCTGCCAACAGCAGCAGAACACAGAGAGTGTATTAGGGGAAGGAGATGAGTTGCAGTTGCAGTTGCAACTCTGACCGACCGACCGGTTGGGCTTATTAGTGGCTGCGATTGACATTGCCACATTTGCCTTCTGTTTTCGCCTTATTCCTTATTTCAGTTCCCTTCTGCTCAGCGGGGATTTGCGCATGTGCAACCAGCAACCAGCAGCCTCCAATGGCCAATCCCAGAATCCATTCCCATGTCGCAACTCAACTCAACTCTCTCGTACTCGGACTCAGGCCAGAGGAGATCGGAACAGAGAACACAGTACAGACCTAGACCAGACACAACGAGATAAACTTTGGAATACTTGCACGCAATGTAATTGCACTTCAGTTTCAATTCCTACTGGAGACACCTTTTGTCTCCGCTGACGTCATGAGAAATACACTGAAACTAGAAAACTACTGACACAGAAAAAGTAAATGAGTTTAGTTGAAGAAGGTGCAAAGCTATGGCCTTTACCATTATAATACGTTTGTATTATATTTACTTAAATTAAATAGAAACAAAATAATAGCACAATTGATTGAAAAGAAAACTTTCGTTATTAAAGAAAATATTTATTTCAATCAATTAAATTTTTGAATTTTAAAATTTAGTTAAGATGTCAACTTAGTTCAAGAGGACGAATAGTATTTATTGCTTTTAACAAATAAATACATGTTTAATGAAATAATATTATTTAGAAATCTGTCCTCATTTTTAAAATTGCTCATATAGCTAAAAATAAAGTCAAATGACACAAATTGTGATGAAGGCATTTCACGCTAATTATTTAATATTTTAATGTCTAAAATGTCTCATTGAATTTTTTGTTGTGTCAAAAATTAAGCTAAAGTGTTGATTAGTTAATTTAATTATAATTCTTAAAAATAAGTATTAGATATTTCTATTTCTAAAATTGATCAATTAGCTCATTCTCGACAGATTCTAGCTTGCGCTATATAAAAAACATATAACTTAGTTGTTAAGGGAACGAAGGGAAGGTTTGATTCAGTTGGCTTAGTTCTGAAGAGATTATTAATATTTTAAAAATTAATAAAAGCTATTAAAACTTCTAGTTGGTTAATTTACTTCATGTTTGGCCTATTTTAACTTTTTTTGCTTTGGATTTTAAATATATTTGTAAGAATATTTCTAGAGTAATTAGATTCAATTATTTCTAGACTATTCTATTACTATTCTCTAAACTGTTATTTTCGGTGCATTTTTGAGAGACTAATCTACGATTGCTCTGAATGTCTCCTTCTCTCTCCGTTGTGGTGCTTTCATTTATTGGTTGCTGCCATCTGTGGCCAGAAATGCCCGTGGTTATACACACATACATATATACATATGTATGTACATATACATATTCATATACGTGACATATGGCGGCCTTTAAGTCATTTGCTCTCTGCAGACATTTTGTTATGGGTCCTTTCTCGGAATTGTGTGCAAAAGTTCTTTTCTTGTAGCTGTCGTCGTCAGTGGCACAAATAAATCATTCCGATAAGTGGCAACGCCAAGTGTTGTACAATTCGCTGATGTTCGTGTTGTTGTTGTCTTCACATTTTTATGGCAACAACATTTTAATGGCCTTATGGCAGTTAAGTTTATTTTGCACATTTAAATCGTTAGTTTAATGGGATTTGGATGTGTTTTCAATTGCAACTTCCGAGTGCAACTTGATGCAAAGCAGATTTAAACTGCGCTCGATAAGCGATTAGGCGATGCCACTGAATGATAACCGGCAATAATAACCCAGCTTCAAAAAACAGAAAAACAAAACAACTCTTAATTACAGCATAATGAAACTCAAACACACACACACTCACATAGTATAACTATACACGGTCTGCAATGCATTAGACAGAGTCAGCAATATGCGCTTTTTTCTCTTTAGCTGTGTGTTTGTGTCTGTGAGAACACGCCCCGTTTATTTTGAGCGCAAAGTCATTGAGCAGGCGTTTCGCATTAGTTAGAGTGAGACGCAACGTACGCTTCCATAATTGGCAGTTGCAATCTCACTTTCCAGGCGCGCATAACAAAATGGAATTGAAACACTGTACACTGTACGCTCTCTCGCTCTCACTTGCGTATGGTGTGGCCAGCGTGACGATCGCGTTGCCAGGACGACTGGAAAGCGCACAACACACAGCGACACATGCTGTTGTGTGTGCCAATTCCCATATCGTTTCAACCAGGACTGGTTTTTTCCAATTTCGTTTTCAGTTCTTGTTGGATTCTCAAAGCGTCTACGTGGCCGCGCAGTCACTAGCCACAGAGAGTCGCCACTACGAATCTCTCGCGCAACCTAATACAATATTTTCGGCAACAACGGTCAACGGTCAACGGCCACCGCCGTCGGTGCTTCTCTGTTTGCCATTGTTGTTGTTGCTGCCGCTGCCGCTGTCGCTGCCCCCTCCTTCATAATCAACATCAACATCATCATCATCATCGTTAGTGTTTCATTTCAAACGTCGCCTTAACGTTTCAAATTTGACTTTGGCCCCGCTTCGCGTAATTCATATATTCATTCGTTTCTGCCGCTCGCGTGCAGTCGCTGCTTTCTAACGGTGCTTTGCTGTCGTCAACGTCAACGGGAACGGTAACGTTTAACGGCAACGCTAACGCCAACGCAAACGCCTGGCGCCTCGTCTGGTGCTGCCAGATCAGTGTTAGTGCTCAAAAGGTGCGTGCCCAACGCAAGTGAAAAGTGAAAAATCAAAACAAAATCAAAATACAAAAATAACAAAAAGTAGAATAAAAAACGCAAAATCAAAATCAAATTCAAATTGCGAATTGGCTTGCTCCTGTCACGCGATACCCTACAATCGAGCAGCCCCAGCCGGTTTGGCATAGTTCTTTACGCTCTACACGCAACACCAGTAACACCAACAACAATACAAACACCAACAACAACAACAATAAAAGCTTAAAAGACAAGTGCAAGTGCAGAGCTTTCAATTGCCGGCGGTCATTCACTTCAAAGACTTCTCAGTCAATGCCACAAAATGTCACTTTGACAGCTGCTGGCGCCGCTGCTGACGCCTCTGCTAATGTTGTTGCTGTTGTTGCTGTTGCTGCTGCTGCCGCCTCCGCATTAAAAAAAAACTCAAATGATTTGCGTGCCGTTCTTGCGTTTAGCCTGCTTATTTGTTGCATGCGTCGTTGGCGTCGTCATCGACCGTCAACACCAGCAACGCTTAACAAAACCAACAACAACAACAACAGCAACAGCAGCAACAACACAAACCGATGCGTGCAAGTGAAAAGCAAAAGTGTTAACAAACAAAAAACCAACAACAACAAAACTGCAAATCGAACTACAAAAATTTGTTTTGAATTTGCGTTGCATTTGTCATTAATTCAATCTAAATTTCCATTCTAATATGTTGACGATAATTATCATATTGTGATTAGTTATATTATCAGTTACATTACAATATGTGCAGTCAATTAGTTTTATTATGCATATTTAATTTATTTGATTGCATTGACATTCTAAGTGAAGCTAATTAGGATTCAATTAGGAATCTATTCACAGAGAATTACTGACAATGAAATATAGAAACTTTTTCTAGGGAGTTTTTAAAATTTCAAGAAGTTTCAAGCAGTTGAAATTCTTTAGAAATTTTGAAAATGTTTTTGAATGGAGAGTTTGGCAAAATAAACAAAAATCCTTAAAAAGAACTCTTATTTTGTCCTTAAGAAAAATTAAGCTGGTTTTTAAGACAGAATAATTATTTCGAAGCTTCCATAAAATGCTGAACTATTATTCAGAGAGCTCTTTCTGTTAAACATTTCCAAATAAATATAGCTAATATAGTATATATATTTATATTATATATAATATCAAAGCTCTTAAAAGATTTCAGTTAACACTATTGATAACTAAGCGCATAATAAAAGCAAAGTGTTGCAGAGATTATTGAAAACATTTTATAGGGCCATAAAATTATAATCAAGTGAACTCAAATAAACTTGCTAGATAAAAAATAGAATCTACGATTTATACAAACCACTTAATATATTTCCATTTTGCATTCTTTCAAATAGCCTAATCAATTTAAAGTATCTGCCGAGTTTGATAAAAGTGCAATAAAGAAACAGAAGAAGTGAAGAAAACAAATACAGTTGAAAGAAATACAAATAAGATAAGAAAAACAAAATGTGAGGCGTGATGATAATTCATAAAGCAAAAAGACGTGTGGCTAAAACGAAATCAACAGCTACAGCTGCAGCTGCTGAGATCCTGCAACAACAGCAGGACTCATAATAAATACAAAACCAATTACAAATCAAACACACATAAAAAGAGAAAAGAAAAAGCAAAACGGAAAACGGAAAAGCAAAAAGAACTTGCAACAAGAGGCGCTAAATCTGAAGTACGCCTTCAACGTGAGGCTTAACGTGCAACAGAACAGAGAGCAAAAAAAAATCATTCACAACGGCGACCATAACGAACTCCGCCCTTGCAATGAGCCAACTGGGCACCGTCTACGCCACAAAGCGAAGGCGACGCAATGGCAAAAGGTGAGTGTGACCGAGTGTGTGTGAGTGTATGAGTGAGAGATGACGCCGCAGGGGAGCAGAGACTGTAGCTGTGTGGCAAGTGTGGGTTGCACTGTTATTATTATTACTGATTACTGAATGATTTCAATCAATGAACACAATCTGCCTTAGAGTCAACTTTGAGTCAACTGGTCTTCTGTTATGACCATCAATCTGCGGCTTGTTGGCCGCATCAATCTTTTATAACTGATAAATGATGCCACAAGCAACGTTTTCAGCTACTGGTCTTCAATTGATTAATCAATGTTTGCATTATGCTGTATCATGCTGCGTATACGCAATATTAAACTTACATTTATATTATTATTATATTTTATTCAGTGTTCTCTGCTACCCACTGCGTATACTTAATGCCACCCAAAGTGTAATTGAAACAGAAATTGAATTTGAAATGGAAATTGAAACTGCACTTGAATGGTAAAATTATGTATATATTATGCATGTGTTGTCGGCAGAGTTGCGTGAAATTACAGTTGTACCTCTACTCCTCTCTCTCTCTCCCTTTCGATGGGGAGGATCACTCGGGGTGGCCCTTTTATTAATATGGCATATCTTTTTTACATATATGAGCTATTGGGTTCTCTTCTCTTCGCTCTATTGAAGTCTTATCGCTCTGCAAAGATCAAGAATCAAGCCGCTGCTCTTCGCGCTGCCTAAAAGTGCATATAATTTCTGATAATTTTGTGTACTTAACTTTGCCGCAAAATACTTGTAAGCGACAGAGAAAAACATATGTGAACTACACGCGACGCGGAGTAAATATGCAAAAAACACAAGATGAAAATAATAATACAAAGAAGCAAAAAATGTAGTGAAAATAATAAAGAACAAGAAAAAAACTGTTGCTGTTGCTTTTGCAGTAGCTGCAGACTAAGACACGCCCCCAACTGAGCACTGTAATTGCGCCCCAACCTGATCAGCAGCGGGAGAGCAACAGCAACAACAGCAACAGCAGCAACAGCACCAGGTCCGAGCCAGGTCCAAAGATAGCGACAAAGTTATTAATTTCTTGGCAATACCCTAAGCAAAAACTTCAAGAAGGGTAACATAATTTCGTAGCGTATTAAGTAGCCAACTAAAAAGGATACTTAGAGAGTGAAGCATAACTTTAGCTGTGGAATGAGTTTCAGTCTCTAATTCAAAGCTACAAGCTTACAAATTCGTGGAAAAAATTAACCAAATACATAAATTACACTTTTTAAAATTAGTGATGTAGTTGTTCTTATAGAAATTGTTATAATTAGAGAATATTGTTTAGTGGTAGCCAATTGAGTTTCTTCCCAATAAATGTAGTATTCGTCCTACGTCGAAATTTTATTGGTATGTAGGCCATTAACTGCTGCTCAGCTACATATCCATAAGATACATTTACTATATGTATATGGAAGATTGATTAAAAACTGTCGCTTAAGAATATACTTCTAGATGTCTCATATAACTAGTTAAAATATATTTTAAATGAAAATTTATAGAACTGGAAGTCAAATTGAAAAATACAATCAGCTTAAATTTACCTAAACTATAAAATAAGAGGCCAAAATTAATTATAGACTGAGTTACAGTTGAGAGGTGACTACTTGTAGGGTATTTAATATTCGGCAATCCAAAAATAACTGCTGTTTTTTTTAATATTATTATTTTTTTTTGCTGTGCAGTCATCGACAGGCAGCGCGCATAATTTGCAGCGGTTGGTGGCTTAAAAAACAATTACTTCTCGCCAAAATGCTTTGCCAGGTTGCCGCTACCCTCCCCTCCTCCCTTCCTCCCTTCCACCCTTCTACCTTTGCTCTTGTACTCCTTTTGCTGGACATGTTGTTGTTGTGTTACCCTGTGAGAGTGTGTGTGTGTGTGTGTGTTGAGCTGGTGTGTCCGGCTCGCTCGACTGACGCAAAATTGTCACCTTGCCATGCACACCTGCAATTAACTGTGTGTAGCACCCCTCCAGGTACCAGAAATACCCACTAGTTACTGGTACTTTTCGTACTACTCGTAGTTCTCCTAGAATTTCTGTTTTCAGTGTTCTGTTTTTGTTTTTGTTTCTGTTTTAATGAAACGATCAAAATGTGTCTGGCTAAACAACACGTTGTGCTATTTTAATTGCACTCCTGGCAGCTGTTGTCAGGCTTAAGTACTATATAAATATTACACATACGCAGCATTGACCAAACCGAAAGAAAGAAGAACAAAGAAAAGTGCTGCAAAATGCCTTAAAAAGCCTATCAAGTGTTGGACAAATGTTACTACGAAAAGTTTGCGTGCAAATGCGCCTATTTTTATTAGAACTTATAATTTCAATTAATGCACATTATCTGCGACGATAAAACAAGCAATAACAACAAGCTTGATGGGTTTTATGTGGCGTTCAGCTAGAAGCTAGAAGAACAAGCAGATGCTCTTTCATGGCATTAAAAAATAATGCTCTTGGAGCTCTATATAGAAGACAACTGAGTTGTTTATTTTTTAAGACAACCCCTAAAATTCCTCAGATTCCTAATGCCGAGTTGTTCAGTTAAGGGTATTGCTAGGTTTCTTGCTCAAATTTATATATATATTTTGGCTTAGTTTAACCCCAAAGTATATGCAAAAATAGCAGGCAAATTTAACTAATTGATCAATGCCTTACAATATTTCTAAACTATAACTATCTAAGAGGGGGCTTTCATTAATATTCTTAAGGGTATAAAGGTATTAAATTTATATAAATATCATTTATTAAAATAAGAAGGACGGAAAATTAGTAATTACAATCATGATTATAGTAAAATCGAAAATTTCATCAAAAGTGTGAATTTTTACTGAAATTTATATCAAATAATTAATGTAGCTAAAAATAGAGTAGAAAAATAGAGCAGAACATATCTAAAAGTATATATGATATATATCTGGATCCTGTATGAATATTATTCCTTGATCTGTAGAAAAATTGCATTTAGATAAAATTAGACAAACTTAAGAAGGTGTGTTTTGATCTAATAAAATACAGACTTGTGAAAAAACATAAAAAACAAATCCAAATTGTCTTTATTTTATTTTGATTGAATGAAGTTTTAAAGTGTTATTTAATACGCTATTCAAATAAGAGAAAAAGTCTACCTACTATAGAGCGTATTAAGAAATTCTTGATGATATACACGATTATAATCATAATAATTATTAAGGCTTTATCTATTGACTTCTATTAACTTCTATGTATTGCAATTGCTTCACATAAGCAACTTTTTGGCCTTGTCTAGAATTTGGCAAAGATCTTAGCCTTAACTTATGGATCTAAAGCAGCTGCTACATTGATGCAAAGAGCCCAATTTAATTGTTGGACATGCATCGTTGGCATTCGAGGGGCACTTTTTCTTTTGTCAGCGCAATTATCCACAAGTAGTTAAAGTTGCTTTTTACCACCCAAAACGGATTCCCGGATTCCCCTAACAACAACAGCAACAGTAATAGCAACAACGAGTTGCAAGTTAGTTGCAACTTTAGCCTCGAACTCGAAGTTGGAATCCAATTCGAGCTGCATCGACTGTTGGTTCCACTTGTTGGTTGTTATGGATATATGAGTCCTGCTTTTGCTTTATTGATTATCAGATTGTTGTTGCTGTTGTTAATGTTACATGTTCTTGTTGTTGCTGTTGTTGTGCTTGTTATTGATTGCAGCAAGTGGTGCAGCCAATCGACCATCCCCTCAACCAAACTAAAGCCAGTTGCCATTCCTTGTTGCTATTAGAAATTGTAATTAGCCAAGTTACCTGCCTGACTTTGTTGTTGAGGGATTGAAAGAGGCTTTAAAGTTCAAGCGCTCATAATTTTTTAAGATTTAATTGAGTTGCAAAACTTGAAAAAACACCACACAAGTTTTAATGTGTGTTCAACTTTAAGAAACTATGTAAACTCTATGAATAATTTAATAAGTTGAAGTATTCTTCTAGAAATATTTGTAATTTTACAAACATTGTTGGAAATGAGTATTTCTTAGAACTAAGCTCGATTTGTACTTTCCACTGAAGAAGTAAAAATAGTCGACAGTTCACGCTAGTGACAAAAGCAGACCCGTCATTATCTTATAATTAGTTCCTTATCCTTGACTTCACTTTAAAGAAATCATTTGCATAAATATTGCTGTCTTGATTGTGGAATTTTTCAAAATTCCTTTTTAGATTTCCTTTTTTCAAATATGTTGACTTGGTTTACCCTTCGAAATAGTTTCCTTCCTGCCTGATACTTTAGATCGAAGCAAGTAGGACCCTTGAAACCACAACGCCTCGCTGTGACATATGTTTTCTCGGCTGGTCTCGGGGCATAAATTGAAAAGGAAACTGAATTCAATTGGAATGGAATGGGAGGGGATGAGACAGAAGGGGATGGGTGAGTGGGAAGAGGGTTAGAGGGTCAGTTGTACCAGCTGACCATATGCCAATGCCAATGACCATACACTCATAGAGCACCACACCATAAATTTGAACAGCGAGACACAGAAACAAGAACACAAAAGTTCATTCCAAGTTGTTGTCGGCGAATTGACCAAAAGGACCAATAAAGGGGGCCAACATAATAGACAACAGTTGGCCAATGGTTTGGTGGTGGTTCAGTTTCTCCTTCTCCCTCTTCCTCTCTTTCGCCTTCTCCTTCTCCTGCTCCTGCTGTTGCTCATTAGTTGCGCCTGCGCTGCTGCTGCTGCGACCTCTGTTGTCTCTTAAGAGTTCACATGGGGTTAAAAGTATGTGAGCCAAGTTATCGGTCCGACTGTTGGTTAATTACAGTTCAAGGGGCGTGAGAGCGGGTGTGATACCAGTCATAGATAGTCCAACACATCTCTATAATGTAGTATGTTACTTCATTAAGGTAACAAACAGTCATATGCCACTCCAATTCAACATTTAAGTGCTTAACTGTAACTGATGTGGAAATGCAATAAATAGGATCAAAGGTTACTTACAGTCGACTCTTGGTCGCTTTAATTTGTGCTTAATTTTTGCTGCTTAAGAGTACTAACTATCTTCCATGGTCAGATGAATCATATTTTAGCTCATGTAAATATTTTACAACCTATTTTCGGTTTCATTTATTTATTTACTTTTTATTTATTTTAATAATCTGTAATATTTATTATTTAACAACCTATTTTCTGTTTAATTTATTTATTTACTTTTTATTTATTTTAATAATATTTAATAATTATTATTTTACAACCTATTTTCTGCTTAATTAATTTATTTACTTTTTACTAGTGACAGTTTTATTATTATTATTTATGAATGAATTTCTTCCCAGTGCTAAAAACAAGCTATAGCTCATAAATTAAGGCACTAATCACTTAGACTATTCACATTTATCTGTCTTGTATTACGACACTTTTCATGTCCTTCATGTTCAAATTTATTTCCATTAAAATTGCATTCCACGATTCGTCTTAAATAATTAATATTATAACTTATTACTTTGCTGATTACAAAACCTTTTAGCTGCATTTTTTGTTCGCCTTGTTTACTTTAATTTAACAATTGACAGTCTAAATTATTTACGAACATAATTTAAATAATATCTTTAAATCGTAATTGCAATTTGATAGTTGTTTATTTGGGTAAAAGTGGCAAATTTCGATAATTGTTCTAGTTATTATAACTAACATATAAAAGCGGCATTTATCGACTCAACATGCAGCTAATTTTCTGCGAGTGTACCAAGCTTTGATTAACTGTTTTCCAGTGGTTAAACATTGTCTCGATTTTTCAATCCCCCCTCGAAATCTCCACTTCCACCGCAGCTTACCATCTGCCCGTTAGTTTGCTTTGTCTATGTGGCGATTATCTGTAGCTCTAGCTGTAGCCTGTATCTGTATCTCGTACTCTATGTGTATCTGTATCTGTAACTGTGAGTAGTCTGAGTGTGTGTGTGTGTGTGTAATTAACACCATTGCGTAATGCAGCGTATCGAAGCCTAAATAGTGCTGCTCCATATGCCCAGCCTGGACAAGAAGGGGAAGTGAGAAGAGGGGGCGTGGCAGCCATTAAAAAGCGCCAATCGACATAGTCAGCTCTCTCACTTGCTCCTTTCTCACTCTCTCCTCTCTCTCTCTCTCTCTCTCTATCTGTGGTGAATGCATTTCCAACCATTTGTGAAACTTTGTTGCCATTGCTGTCTACCGTCTCCTCTCCTTTCTCCTGTCTCAGCTCTGTCTCGTCTCGGCCTTGTCAGAAGGTGCTAAAACGCTTTTGGTATTACACTTTTAAGTAAACGCTCTTAATGTCAACTGTGCAGCTGATTGACTGATGGATTGACCCTCGAGGCCTATTGCACTTCGATGTCAGTGAACTCTAGAGAACTCCACAAAACCACACAACCACCTATTTCGAGGCCAATCCTCAATCCTTAGTCAGGCCGCTCTGTTAATCCATAAGCCACCTACAAAAAATTGACCACCTGCCTTTTGGCCTGGAACGCGCCTAGTTTTGGTTCTTGTTACTGTTGTTGTTCTCGTTGTTGTTGTTGGCCAAAAGCAAAACAAAAGAATTTTTGAATTAACCAAAAGCGTTTCCATAAAAATCCACCCCAGGATCAGGACTTGGCATAACATACAAAACTCAACTCGTTTTGTACTCTACGGTGTGCGCTGAACTGGAGCGCGCCTGCTAATGAAAAGAGGGGGGAAAGCGGGGACTATAGGGTGACTCCTGTGGAGTGTGTAAGGGGAGAGCGGGGTGAGAGGGGTGAGCAGGGCGTGTTGGTCAAAGTCGCAGGCCAGGCAGGTGATACTTTTCATAGCAATACGTTATCCTTTTTTTGGCCCCTTTTTGCTAACGAATTGTGCTAAACTAAAGCAAGTCAGTGTGCTTTAATTGAGTATACTCAAGTAAAAGATACTCTGTATCTGTGAATGACAACTATTGTTAAAAATATATGTATAAACACATCGTAATCATAGATTCCAAGCAGCTGCTTCCTTTTTTCCTATTTCTTGTTTAAATTTTAAGATTATAGTGAAATTTTTACATTGGATTGAGCATGAATTTAAAAATACTTATGAAAAGAAATCTAAAATTAGCTTATAGTATAAAGAAATCTAACTAGATACCAAAATTGGTTCCTAAAATATGCTTTTGTCTGCCTGTGATCAGTTATTAAACTATTATATTTATATGTAGTTACTTATATTAAGTATGCACTCAGAATATAAGAGTCAGATATAGATTCCATGTGGATCAAATGGCAATGATTCAGTATTCAAATAGTCATATAAGTCTAAAATATTTCTTTTGGGTATATATTTTTTATGAAAACCTTGATGCTCAAAATGTATTTCATATGTATATGTATCTACAATTTATATTTTCTGAGACCAAGATTAGAAACTATATTTAAATCCGGTATTTCGTGTTTGTTAAAAAATAAAACTGAAATCACTGAACTTATGACACCTTTAGGAATTTTATTCAGTTTCCATACCAATTTTTTGTATTTGTATATTCATGTGAAAACAATCACCCTTTTCCTTGAAGTCATTTACAGGATATGCGCAGCAATCGCAGCTAAGAGTGAAAATTAAATTTAGTTTTTTTTCCTTCTTTGACGAAATCAAATATAATTTTTATAATTATGCCATGAATAAATGATTAATGCAAGAATTGTGAATGATGAATGCCCGGTAGCTGACTGTGTAGATAGCTCATCATTAGCAGACACAAACACACACACACATACACACACACACACACACACACGGCGGTAGACGCCCCCCAAAATTAAGAAGTAGTGTAGTAAGTAGCTGGAGGAGAAGCAGGTAGAGGAGAAGGAGTAGGAATAAAGACCGCGCCCACAAGCTGCTCACAGGCAGGGTGAAACAAGGCAACCTCATACAGCCTAGCTGCTCCTCTTTAACTTCTCTAAGCCCCCACCCCCTCTAATATCCCCCCTTTGCCACCGTCCATGCTGTGTGCTCCTCCACAGCTGTCAAAAGGTTTTCAAAGTTGCTTTTGCCAAGCGCTTTGATGTCGCCCCGACTCTCTTACTCTTGTGTTTCTCTACATGTGTGTGTATCTGTGTGTATGTTTAGTTTGTGTTATGTGTGTGTGTGTGTCAGTAGATACATTTTTCCAAGCGCACATATAAAACAAAAAAAATTTCGCTGGGTTTGCTCAAAGATTCCGCTGCGCGAATCGCAAAAATGTTTAATCGATAAAATAAATGAGTTGCCTTTTGCGCTCTTGTTGTTGTTGTTGTCACAGTTGTTGCCTCAGTTGTTGTTGTTGTTGTTAGTGTTGCTGTTGTTGTTGTTGTTAGTGTTGCTGTTGTTGTTGTTACTGTTACTGTTGTCGTTACTGGCATAGTTGACGTTATTCTTGTGCAGAACTTTTGCCGCCTCACAGATGTCGGCGCTGCCTTTGGAACAATCATAAAACTACACACAACATCAAACACACAAAACAGAAAGAGACACACACAACTTTACACACACCAGAGTAACTAATATAACAGTATATTTATGTACTCTATATGGTCTCAATGTGTGTGTGCGTCAGTGTGTGTGTGAAGATATCTCTAGTATACAAATTCTTAAATGCTTTCGCTGAGATCATAAACAACTCACAAGTAAAGAGTGGTATTCCTGCAAGTTCTATGAAGTTCTGTTTTATCTTGATTAAGTAAATAAATAGATAAAATAAATGAATTACACTCTACGAGTATGTTAGAGATATATATGTATGTGAATTTACAGTGTACTATATTATTCTGTAGACTCTTTAACATTCTGTTTACTGTGGGATCTCTGTATAACATTCTGCTAATCTTTCATTTATTTCTGTTAATTCTATAGACTTGGGATATTGAACAACATTTACTTGTAAGCCTAAATAACAATAATACTTATATAGCATTATTTTTAATTATAAAATATGGACAATTCTTTGAACTCTTTAGTTTCAGATTAAGGTTAAAGTAATATAGAAGGGTGAAGTACATTCTTACACAGTAGAAAGACTCTTGTCATTGTCTTCAAATAACTGTCTCTAAACTCTTGGCTGATTCTTTTAATAGCTAACAGTTAAATTAGATGGAACCTCAGATTTGTATCGTATATAAATATAATCTTTTTGGACTATAACTTAAATAAATATGACATTAAATTACTGAAAAGAAAATCAGGAAAAGACAAATTTAAAAGAGCAGAAAAGCTAAATCAGCTGATGTCAAAACAATTGGATGAGTTTAGTTATGAATCTTTTAAGGGAATGCCACTCTATATAACTACTACAACCATTAAATAAAATGATAAGAGATAAGGAGAGATCTTGAAATATCTGGAATACCACTACCAAAGTGTATTGGTATTTAACATATTTTGACAGTTGTCATTGTCTGATGGAAATTCTTGCATAGTTTAAACTTTAAACAGCAGATAGCTCATCTCTGAGTTTATCTCTTTAAAGTCGCCGCCTCTTGGTTTCCTAAAACATTTATCACTTCATTAAGTGGCAACTGTGAAACGAGGAGACAAAGAGAGAGAGGAGGAGAGAGAGAGAGGGAGAGAGAAAGAGAGCTGGGTCTGAGCATGTTCGAGTGTCACTTGAATTGTTCCTTTTTTTTTTGTCTTCACTTCTCTTTAAATTGTTTTGCACAATTAATATGCAAATGAAGGCATCTTAATGTGGCATCCAAGTTAAAGTCGAATCGATTCGAAATATGCAAATAATGCGTTAACAACTTAATTCGCTCGCCATTCCATTGAGTAGACTCCAAGTAGATTCCCCATGAGAATGGGGATCCTCTGACTTTGCTTTGGTTCGGTGGACGATTAGCGCGGGTCCTGAACCTGCCCCAGTTGCTGCCACAGCTGTGTCTCAATGGCTGCAGTCGGCTTTGGCACTGAAGTGTCACACAGTTCGCTCCTCACTCCCTCTCTCTTCTTCTTTCTCCAGTATAACTCCTGGTTATCTTGAGGTTCAACTTTGCGATCGTTTTGTAGACGCCTGCGTCTGGTCAGGCTACTGCGATTATACAAACGATTCTCAATTCTGTCTTCTTGTTTTGTTTCTGTTTTCGGGTTGACAAAATTAATGAGTTGAAGCTGCGCTCTGACTGGGAAGACTGGAGACTTTCGGGGTCTCTACCGGGTGGAAAGGTTGCAACGGGTGCTCGTTAAATTTAACAGCTCAGCGTTCAGCTTTTCTCACCCGGCTCAAACGGCAAATTTATGCGTGAATTTGGCGCAGATCCATTAAGTGGTCCATAGATTAAAGCCATACCTTGTTGTTGTTCCTGTTATTGTTGCAGTTGTTGTTGTGGCCTTTTAAGTGCTGCACAAAACTGTTGCAACGGTAGCAATTTCATTTTCATGTTTCTTCCCCGTTGACAGCTTCTTTAAATGGCGCTTAACTTTTGTTTTGACATTTCGATGCTGTTGACATTTTTTTTTTGTTTTTTTTTTTGCATCTTTATTTCTTTATTTATCTTATTTTTATGTATTGTTCTTGTTGTGCATGCAAATTCAATTAATTGTGACATTCAGTGAAATACCAACGAGACCAACGGTAAGGGACTTTCAGAGTGGAAGGGAGAGAGACAGAGAGAGAGGAAGGAAGATGATAAACTAAAGTATTCCAGAGTCTCCTGATTAAAAGTATGGGAAATAAGTGAATGAAATGTTTGTGAATTGACTCATACTGGCAGTTGATACTTAAAATGATTCAATTATAATTGAATAAGTTTTTAAAAATATGTAAAAAATGAAAATTTAGAAAATTTAGAGGCAGAATTAAAGGCAAACTGAATTTTTCTGATTTTATCTATGTATATGCACACTAAATTTCAGGTAAGCCTGAATTAAAGCTGCATTTGAATTGTTTATAACAAATAAGCTAACTGTAAATAAATTAGTCTATTAGCCTAAGAAAGGGAATAAATCAGTTAGAAGCTAAACACTTTTCCAACCAAAATTTGTATTTGTGTTATTTATTATATAAAATTTACATATAATACATATTTTGTAGACGACTTATCTTTATAAAAATAAAATGGCAGAGAAATATCTGTTAAATTTTGACGCAGACCATAAATAGTTATTTCTCGGGATATCAGTATAATTGTTATAGTGTTTGTAACAAATTTAGGCCCAAATTTGTAATGACTGTAGGTTTTTAATAACTGTCTAAATGATAATTATAATTATCCATTAACAATATAATTTAAAAATTATACATTCAAAGATACTTTCGTTATAAATTCAAAGATATGTATATTTCAAATAAAATGAATATAGACATTGAAAAGTGGGAATTGGTATAAATTGTAAATATTATCCAGCTAAAAAGATATGAGGTTTGCTTCACATATCTCTAGAAATTTTGCCGACAATTGCTTTTCTTTATCTGAATACTTTTTGAAGTCGGAAAATAGGCTGCCTTTAATTTCTATGGAGTATCTACAAAGCTATTGAGTACAAGTAATAGATGCAATCTGACTGTAGTCCATGTATTTTTAGTAAATACCAAAAATAATTCAATTTCATTAAATAAAGCTTAAAATTATTCAATTCTTTTAATAAGTTTTTGACATTTTAAAGGAACTCCAAGTATTGCTTTTAAGTTGATTTTGGGCTAGAAGAGATTTGTTGATCTAAATAACTTTTTACTCAGCTAACTTTCATAATTTAACCTAAATGTAAGAGACAATAAATGAAGACAGTTTAAATGTAGAGAATACAGAGTAGATTGATTGTGGCAATCAACACTTTAAAGTTGCAATGCCCTTTTGCAAGGCTGTAAATGAGCAACATGCACTTGAAAAGTAACAAATAACAACAACAACATGCAAAAATTAAATTAGTTTTGCAAAAATTGTGCCAAGCAGTAAAAGTGACCCCACATTGTTGTTGTTGTTTTTGTTGTTGTTGTTGTTGTTGCTGTTGTTGTTGCTGCTACTGTTGCTGCTACTGTTGCTGCTACTTGTTGTTGTGGCTTTTGTTGTTGTAATTGTTGCGTTTGCCGCCTACGCTGTTCATTTGTTGTTGTTGTTGCTGTTGTTCCTGTTGTTGCTGTTTTTTTCGGACATGAGACACGCCACTTTGCGTTTTTAGCTGCCAGACAGCGACGTCGACTGCGACTGCGATGTTGGCAGAAGCGTAAAAAAAGCCGCTGCAGTTTGTGGCACGCAGCTTAACGGGGCACGCATACAACACAAGCGGTAAGCAGAGCGATAGAGACAGATAGTTTGAATAGAAAAGAGAGCGCAATATGTCGAGCTATGAATGAATTAGCAACTTGTGTGTGTGTGTGTAATAGGTGTGTGTGTGTGTGTTAGGTGTGTGTTTGCTGAGATTTTTGGCGCCAAATTGAGCATGCAAAACAAAGATCAACGACAGGACAAGGCGAAAAGTCGAGCGCAACGTTGCGTATGCGTAATGTGTGGCATGCAACTATAACCGAAACGAGTTAGACTCACGTGCCACACACATACCCTTACCGCTCCTCCCTTCCTAGCTATTGCCCCTTAAGGATTGCGTGTCATTTGTTTATAAACACTTGAAGAGGAACTGCCGGCTAACCCAAAGCCCCAGTGCTGTCGACCCTTGACACCCATGCAACATGCCACATGCAACATGCAGCAACAGCAACAGCAACAGCTGATGAAATGCATCAGCTCCAGGTGCAGTTGCATCCAAACTATTATAGGCATTGTCTATAATTTAAAAATAGTATTTAAACTTAAAGCAAGAACAATTAATGTGGAATGGGGCATGAGACATGAGGCATGCGGCATGCAGCGTGGGCGTTGCAACATTTACGAAATGGAAATCCAAATGGCAACCCTTTTGGGGCAATTTCATGGGGCAGCAGCAGTAGAAGCATTGCCGCATTGTAATTTCTTTAAAAGCAATTCATTTCATAATGGTCCCTGGGAAACAGAAGAATGGAAAAAAAGAAATGGAAAGAAAATGGAGAGCGTAAAGGGAAAATGGAGAAAGGAGAAGCAAGCAGAAAAAAGAAAAGCAGCCAAACGAAAATGGCAAAAATAATGCAAGCTAAATGGGAAATGAGAAAATGGAATGAAATGAGGCGAAGTTAAATAAAAATGGGCTGCGCCTTAGAGAAAGGCAAAGGGAAGGGCAAAGGAGAAAGGAGAAAGGAAGAAGACTAAAGGGGGGAGGGAAAGGTTGAGGGCTGTGTGTCTGAAACTTTTGCAAGAAATGTGGCCAATACACACACACACACCCGAACGTTTACTCAGCTATGCAGTTATCCTTTGTTCACAAGGATTCTACGCCATTTTTAGCCAAGACTTTTTTATGGTCTACCCCCAAACCCCCCCAAAAAAAGTTCCACCCAAACAAAAGCTTTGTTTTCGACTTCTTCTTCTATGCTTCTACTTATATTTAGTTGCTTTCTTAGTTATTTTTTTGGGAAAGTTGTTTATGGAATTCATTTTATTACGAGTACGAGTTCCCTTTGCCCCGTTCCCCGCTTTTTCATTTGTCTGCTATTCATTCTCAGAGTCGCCAGAGTTATTTTGGCTCAGTCCCGTTGCCTTCTCCTTTATAGATAGATAATAAGAAAATTATACATTTTATTCGACGATTCAACGGCAACATTGCAGGCAAACACCGCAATGCCCTCAATTTAAATGGAGGTCCTTAATTTGCTGTTTAGTTATTTAGTATAGGAGTATTTTTGGGCCTTGGTTTGCTTTGCTTGTGCCTAATTTGCAGCCTTGACTTCAAATTCGACTCGACTTCAAATTCAAATTGCATTCCAATGCGTCTAACGGTTTTATCATCATCATCATCATTTTGATCATACTTTAACTATCGCTCTATAATCACCCACTCCTTTTGCCAATTGTCGTTTATCCTCCATTTCGTCTTTCTTTCCTCCTTTCGGCCAGACACTAATAATTTTCTAAAATTCGCAGCATTTTAGTTTCTTTTTTATTTTTTGGTTTCAATTTTGCGACCTGCCTACAACGTAATTGGCTTAAAGCTTGAACTGAAAGAAACGACGAGGAACTTTTCGCATTTAATTAAATAAATTAACGTTTATTTGCTATGTGGATTTGTCGAGAGTTTTGCATTCCAACATTAACTCGTAACTTCCAATGAATCATCATCCTTATCGACAAAGAAATTGTCTTTAGAGACAGTTTTGGGAACAGGGATACGATTCGGAAATAAAGCTTACTTTTTTATACATTTTAACTGTATTAAAGCATATTAAATTGTAAGTGAATTATCGTCAACAATGAACCTAATGATGTAGCTATTAATACTAATCCAGAATATATACAGTATGATTCAGGTTAGAATATATTGAGCGGGCTTAAAGATCATTGAATTTAAGGTTTTGGTTCCAACTTTTCTTAAATATAATATACACTTTCTTCCTCAAGTGTTTCTCAAATTTTCTTGATTTCTAAAGCTTATAAAGCTCCTAAAATAATAATTAATGCTTTTTTATACCCCTTAACTCAAGATTGTAATTTAAAATTTGTTTATTTAATCTTGCAAACTATTTTGAAGTATATTTCTGGTGTATTTCCAATGTTGAGTCAAATTAAACTGTTAATGAATCCTCAACATCTTGACTCTTATGAAATTCCTTTGGCCGACAGTTGTGCATTCCCGAGTAAATGATCATCATCATTCATTCATTCATTCAATCCCATACATGGGACTGTTATCTTTTGGCGACAGTTTTAAATTCCCGAGCACTTGGAGTACACACCTCCGAGCAGGGACTTGCAACTGGGATTAGTTGAGTCCGTTAACAATGTGTGGAGGCACATGTCCTGCTGACGTCCTGACATCAAACGGACATGCCACTGACAATTACGAGGAAAGCAGCTCAACAAAAAAGTGCCAAACTGTGGCAGCCGCAGCAGCAGCAGCAAAAAAATGTCGGGCAATTAACTTAAATACGTTTCAACTTTTTTTTTTTTGACGTGCAAACGCGACAATGTCCTGTGTTTGGTCCTGCGACACTTCACAGCGTACTGGACTTGACTAGAACTCTACATATATGTGTGTCTCTCTGTATGAATGTGTGTGTGTGTGTGTGTGTGCAACCAAGCAAAAAACTTTTGTAAAAAAAACTCAAACAGCTAAAAAACAATGAAAATGTTCAATGTACTTACAATACAAAAAACAAACACAAACACAAAAAATACGACAAATATTTTAAAAGAGTGAAAGAAGTGGGGGGAGTATAAAGAGGAAGAGGAAGGGGGAAGGGGAGGGGAAGTGGGGTGGCTGGAAGTTGGCCCTGAAAGGGGTCGCTCATAAATTACATGAGTAATTATATTTAATAACGGCAATTAACTTTGTAATAATGTCAATGAAAATGATGAGACAAAATATGATTAAAAACAAAACACAAAAGCTGAAAAAGAGACACAAAAAAAGAAACAGAAAAAGAAACAAAACAAATAAAAAACAGAAACAGAGACACAAACAACAAGGGAAGCAGACAAAGAATCATTTCGAGCTATGTAAATCCTGAGTAAACTGGCAATCTGCTCGACTTTAGACGCTTACGGCAAAGATAATGCCGGAATCAGAGAGCGAGAGAGAGGAAGGAGTGGAGAATATAATAAACTGGACTTGAGCACTTTTTGCATTTATGAGTTTTATTGGCGAGCTCAGGAACATCAGGAACTTGGTCAACGTGTTCCTCGTATCACAAACAGTATTTAGATTTTACAATCGGATTCCTTTTTTTTAACCCTTTGAATTGTTGTGTCTGTTGGTTTTATGACATTTAATTGGACATACAGATTGGCGTTCTAATTTGTTGCTAAGCTTATTGTTAGTGTTGTGGTTTACGATTTATATGATTCGATTCGCGGAAATTGAGGAAAATATATACTCGAAATCTTGATACCGACTAATTCTCTGATACAGGACTTGAAGTTGTAATTAACATATCAAGTGGCCAATGGTTAATCGACCACCATCGAAACGATACCCTTGAAGGGAGAGTTCACTAACATTCATAACATTCATAGCATTCATAACATTCAGGGGTAACTGATAAGTGCAATTAATAATTTTGACCTTTTTTCTCTTTTTCCCTCTTTTGTGGTGCTCAAGTTCAAATCGTGTAGCGTCAGCTGCTCGTTGTTTTCAACTCTGACTTTTCATTTGTTGTTGTTTATGAAAATTTATATTTTGTGGTTAATTTTTGGTTGTTGTTCTCTTCCTTTCTGTTTTGCAGCCTGAAGCCGCCGCCCAAGGATGGCGTCACTAAGAGCAATCCATCAAAACGGCATCGGGAGCGGTTGAATGCCGAATTGGATCTACTTGCCTCGCTGCTGCCCTTCGAGCAGAATATACTAAGCAAACTGGATCGACTGAGCATACTAAGGCTGTCCGTTAGTTATTTAAGAACCAAAAGTTATTTTCAAGGTGAGTGCTATACCGAATTATGAATGGTTTATCTGTATCTCAGTTGGGTGGTTGGAAAGTAGGCAAAACTTAAAAGGCAACCGCTTGTCGAAGGTGAAAGCTATATCCCCCAACTCCCACAATTACTCCGCTACCTTTCCCTCTTACTTTACCTTTCATTTACCTTTATCATTCCCGTTTCTCTACCCATTCCCAATCCCATCCCATATGGTTCGCCTCTCAGGAGCGCCTTCGCACATTTGCCATAAGGCGCGTTACATTCTGGGCCTATTAAATCGATTATGCTGCCATTGCTACTATTGAGAAAGAGAGAGAGAGAGAGAGAGAGAGAGAGTGTGTGTGTGATGTGGCTGCCACACGGGTAACACTGCCACTGAATGGTGGCAGACCCTAAACATGACTCATAAATGATTCAAAACTAATTTCAACGCCGCAACGGGGAGTCCTTACTTCTCTAGTCTTAGTCCCAGTTCAGGGGATATTCCTACAAATATACACACACACCCATACGCACAACAAACACACACACCACACACACACACACGTGGCGAAAATTAGTGCTGTTGACGGATTAAAGTCGGACTAGAAAAAACAAAAGGAAGAAACGCACATTTTATTTTGTCTTCTCATTTTGATACGAGTTTACTTTGTAATGGGGTATATTCCTTTTTATATAGAGAGCCAACAATATTTGAGTCAAGACTGAAATAGAAGAAATGTAATAAATTTTAATCTTAGGAATGAACATTTTTAAAGAAGAGATGGAAATAAAACGTGGGTTTGTTAAACACATATGGATTCAATATTATAAATTGCACTCACATATAGAGTAAGTAAATACTTTAGTATATAATAAGAATAGTTCGCATTATTTTACAATTATTTATACACTTATTTTTGAAAAAGTTAGAAACGGTAGAAATGGCAAATGAACTTTCTTCAGTATTTATTAAGATTTATTCAAACATATTTTTGATCTTAGAAAAAAGGCATTTTTAAAGAGGAGATGAAAGTGAAATTTGGAAAGGCAAATTTAAATATGTTTAACATAAATGTAGTCAATATAATAAATTGTAATTCAGATGAAGAGTAAGTAAATATTTTAGTATATAATTAGAATAGTTTGAATTATTTTACAATTATTTTTGAAGAGTGAATAATGGTAGTAAAGGAAAATGATAATTCTTCTGTATTTACTAAGATTTACTCAAACTTATTTTCCAATATTTTGGCTTACTAAAGTATCACAGATGTCTAAAAAATGTCGGTTTTTATGTGTGAAGTCCTTTTATAATGAATATCTACAGCTGTAAGACATTTCAATATTACCAGAATTCATCTAGGCAGTTTCAATAGATGAATGAATACCATAATAAATATTTAATCTATATTTCATATAAGTAAAAGTCGTTAGAATTTGCAAATCTACTTAAACTATGATTGATATGCTTTTTTAAATCTATTTATATGTTTACAATGTTGCCACTGGAAGAGTATTGACTTACCATGTTGTTTATGATTCCTTTAGCTGCCTGTTATTTTTAGTTTTGTTGCCTGCTCAGCTGGTAAATGAATTAAGGTGAGTCCTGCATAGGAAATGGAGGAAATGGTAGAACATTTTTGGGGGCAGGTAAATCGAATCAGGCTAGCAAAGAAACCTACAGAAACATTTCTCTCTTTATGTCCAGGGATGTTTGTTATTTTCCTTCAGTTTTCGTGTTTTATTTTGAAGCATAAATATATGTTTATAATTTAAATTAATTAAAACAGAGAGAAATTAAAAGCAATAAAAGGAGAACGAACTCAACATTTGATGGCTTTATTATCAAAGAGCTTTTTGGCATTTGGTTCATTGGCATTTCGCTTTGTTTAACGACATCAATTTAATTGCCTCAGACTTAAAGTGTGGTCGGGAAGGGGGAGAAGGAAACTCACAACGTTAATTAAGTTTAAGTGCAAAAATTGAAGCAATAACAACAAAAAAAGTGAAAGAGCAACTAAATGGCAACAACTAGGAAACTATGAGAAGTCCTTTAGAAACACTCACGTGCAGGGGATTCAGAATGGAACAGGATTGAGTTGAACTCATCATTCTGGGCAACAAAAAAATAATAGACTCGAGTAAATATTTTGACAATTAGCGGTCAATGGTAAAGTTGAGCGTTAATTGCAATGGCAAACTGTTGACCAGTTGCCAAGTTCTATTCGTTTTTGTTGCTGTTTGTGGATGACACGTGGCACGTTGCATTGTGTGTAAAGTCAATACTTTGCTGTAGATCCAAAGGTTTCCCTTTTGGCTGCAAATCCAGAAACGAAGCCGCCACGCGTTGCGTTTCCTTTGCGCATTTTTGTTTGTCCTTCCCAAAGGAACAACAGGAATGACGACGACGGGTTAATGGACCAGAACCGTTGCGCCGTGTGCCTCCGGTGAGTGCCCACTATCCACTGTCCAGTGTCCTAGTGTCCTGTCTATCAACTATAGCTCAGTCGAGTCCTGTCTAATGTTTTTATTGAAGGGGGTTGACAAAACGTTGTTTCCCTTTCCAAGTTTCTCAGTTTGACAGCGGCACAGGTCAAAGTTTGTTTACATTTTGGCTTTATTTGTTTGTCTAGATGTTTTTCGGATATTATCAGGATCATTTAATTTACAATTAGTGTGTGTATACAAAGGTTATGTGGATGTAGAAAGTGTGCCGCCTGTCCTCCCTCCACACCCGCCCCGTCTAAATGTGGGATTTCCAACTTAAGCACTCAATGCGATTAGTTGACAGGCGGATGTATGAAAATGGAAGCAATCACTATAAATACCTTGGATATAAAAGAACTTATGAAGTAGTAAATAAAGCAACCAAAGAGCGGGTCATGGAATTGAGAAAAGGAAAGAATAGTTCAAAAAGATACAATGTATCTCTATAAATCTAGGAGAAATTACAGAATATAGTATGGAAAGAAATATCAAATGTAATATAAATTCATATAAATTCAGCTGATTTGAAAGTGAATAATTGATAATATAGAAATCTAAACACATGTTAAAGTAGCATATATTAAACTACCTTTTAAATAATTAACTATTACTTTAGGTTGAGATATACCTATACCATTTGAAATTAATCCTAGACAAATTAATTCTAGACAAAACTTTAGAATGCCAACATATCATTAAGAGTCGGAATCGTGAAACTAATTGATGTGCTGCTGTGAAAGACATCCATGTAAAAGTCTCCTTCCCAAAAGAAGGCAATGGATAAGAGGGAAAGACAACAAATGATATATATAATTATGTATATAAAGCACTGTTCTGTTCTGTGCTGTTCTCTCCAGTTATGTTCTTTGGCTATGTACAAGTATTTATGTGTATGTATACATATCGAATGGGCCACAGGGGGTTGCTTCACAGACAACAGCAACAACAAGGGACAAGGATAAGGGACAAGGGATATCCTCCTGCATCTATAGGGGCAGTTGTTGACCCTGACTTGCGCAAAAGCGAAACGAAACGAAAACGGCGAAAAAGTTCTCTATACCCAAAAATGAAGAAGAAAGAAATAAGAAACAAAAATAACCGAAAATAAAGAAGAAAAAGAAAACTAAGCAAAGTTCGTTTTCATTTTCGTCGGGCTGCTTTTTGATAAAGGTGGATTCTATGTGTACAATGTACTACATACACCACCCAACCACCCAACCACCCAACCACCCAACCACCGAACCACTCGAATATTTTAGCATTTCTCTTATTCCCTGTGATACTTTGGGTTTGGTTTTGTTTTTGTTGCAAAAACTAAATAATTAAAGCGCGCCACTAATGGCCCATTGTCTCTGCTCTCCCCTCTCATTATCTCTCTCTCTTTCGCTCTTAGGAGCCACTTTTCGCTTACCAGTTCCCCACCCACGTGACGACGTGCCCGTATCTAAAAGGGCCATAATTGCTGGCCAAGCGTTGGCGCCTTATGGCCAGCAATAATTGTTAAGACGCGCAATTTGTACATTTTTAATGCACTCCGGTTACTTCATGATGGTTTCTGCCTGCCTCCTGCCAAACAACTCCCCTTCCCCTACCTTCCCCTATCACGCTCTTCTTCTTCTTTTTCTGCCACCTCACTCGCTGTTTAATTGATGAGTTGCGTAATTAACTGCAAAACTGAACTGAAATGCTTGCATTGATAGTTTTGTTTAACCATTCCAGGACGATTGCACGCAATCGAAATAGCCCCTAACTCGAACCTCCATCCAAGACCCTAACCCCACAGACTAAACTTAACCAATAAACTAAGTCAATAAGCAGTTTTAGCGGAGACTGAGACGCTAACTTAGTTGTAGTTTATTCCAAAATTACATAAAGTAATAAAGCGCTACGCAATTCTACGCAATTGTCTGATAAAATGAACTCAAAGTAGAATACGAAAAACTATGTAGATTTTAGAATGAGATATGATATATTTTAAAAATATTAATTAGACTTTGAGAAACTCTTGAAAATAGAAGTCAATATATAGAAACTCTCCTCTATAATATTCCTACAATGTATTTCTTATTTAATGACACATCATTCAAAGGCGAAAATTTTACTTATCGTAATTTAACTGGAACACGTATCATTTAGTTTGGGATTTTAGCGAAATGGAATCGCGAATTGCAGTTCACAACATAGATTATATTTAAATCTATTAATTTATTGATTTATTCCAGTATAACATCAAAGTTTGCTTATATAGAACATACATAGATCTTAGTTTAAACAATGGAGATTAGAAGAGAGACTAGAAGAGGTAATGGGAATGACTTGCATTTGATTCGCCGCCTTTTTGGTAATTTGAGCTGGGGCGAGGCTGAGACTGAATTTGAGTCTGAGTCTGAGTTTGAGACTGTGACAGAGTCTAAGACAGAGTCTGAGAGTGGGAACACGTTGGTTGCCAACCAGAGTTCCCACACATGATTAAAATATTGTATAGTTTTGCCAGCCAGCCAGTCAGATAGTCAGACAGTCAAATCATGTTGGAATTACTTGAATAAGTAGCAGACCTACTGGTTTCAGATCTTGTTCTCTTTTGGCATCTCTGTCTCTGGTGTCTCGTGGGAAGCGAATGTGCAATGTGGCAACTCTAAGCATATTACGAGTTGCACATGCGACACAAGACAACACAGACTGAGCAACAAATTTAAGATACAACATTACTTTGCAGTCTTGTGTTAACAAGGTCACTTGGTCAGCAAATTCATAAGGAAGTTAGTTATGATATAGCAGTGGGTGGAGAGGAGAGAGAGAGGAGAAAGAGAGAGAGAGAGAGAGAGGGGAGTACTATTTATGCTATTATCAAAAGTGTCGTTAGGCGGTACGGAGCCCATGGCCACCATGTGCTGCCAGCCTGCGAATTGCAAACCCAAGGGGCCAAGGCTCAGCTCTTAACCTATAAACATACTAAGGCCCCGAACACCCTCTCTCTCCCTCTCTCTCTCTCTCTCTCTCTCTCGTTCTCTCTCTGTCTGTCTATAAATGTGGCCAATTTTTCGTGCATATACATGACTTTCGTGCGTTGCTCCAGTTTAGGCCCATTAGCACGGACAACAGACGAGGTCGGCAGCAAGTTGGATGTTGGCGGGCAGAGAGGAGACGAAAGACAGGAGACTATAGAATCCATAGCTAGACAATGGGTTCGATGCAGAGGCGGACATGCAATCCGTCAGGCGATGCACTTTAATACACCTGTCTCAGGTGGAAAGTTGTTCCCCCTCCCTCCCCTTTCTTCTCGTTGTTGGTGTTGTCTGCGAGAGGCGGAGGCGTCGTATTGTCACGCCGACCAAAACGTAGAGTTGGACCCGGACCCAGAGAGAGAGAGAGAGAGAGAGAGAGAGAGCGCAGCCAGACAACATTGCGTGACTTACGTAGGTCGGCCAACACCCCCCTCACCCTTCACCCCCTTCGACTATCAATCCCCTCCGCCGACCTATACAACAACAGGTATAAATTCCTATATATCCAAAGGCCTAGTTTGGTTTAAAGCCTTTAAAGACCAAACCAATTCTTATTTAAATCAATAAAGGGAAATCGAGCATTGCTTTTGTAATCCATCAATAATTTGTGTTTTATTGATTTTCGGAAATTATCTCATAAATTAAGACATTCCATGTGTAACTATATAAGCAGTTATTTGTAGAAACTCACATACCAAATTTCTTTGGGCTTAAAAAGAAACGAAGCGACATTGGGTATAAAAGAAGATTATGAGAAATAATAAGTACTTTCCTTGAAAAGATATTTTAGTAAACGATTTAATGTCCATAAGTTATTTAATAACTATTTGCATGATATTTGGACGTTAGACAAGTTTAAAGATATCAATCAGATCAACATTTCTTGAACTATGTAAAAAGTTTCACTAAGAGCCTCAATTATCATTGTGCTAAGAGATATTGAAAGGAAAATAGACAGAGATGGTTAAACTATAAAGCTGATTTTGATAAGGAATGTACGCTTTATTTATTAAACTAACATAGTAATAGATATTTATGTAAAATATTATCTAAACCAAAAAGTATATACAACAATATTTGATTTTACTTTCAATAAGGGAAGCTTTCTTCTAAGCTGTATTAAAAGCAAGCTCAAGTTTTTCAGTAGTAATTCTCTAAAATTTTCTTTATAACAATTACAATTTGTTCTATTAACAATCAAATTAACAAATATTTTACAATAAGGGAAGCTTTCTTCCAAGAGTTTCTAGAGTGATTTACAGTTTTCGGTATAATTTTATATTTTATATAATTTTCTTCATAACAACTCCCAAATATAATACTTTACATGAGGGAAACTTTCTTCTTTAAGTTTGTAAAGAATGTTTTATTTTGTATACAGAATTTTCTTTATAGCAACAACAGAAAAAGCTAACAATCGCCGACATTAGGAAGCTTTCTTGTATAATTTTCTTAAGTAAGCTTTAGTTTTTCTATAAAATTTTCCTTTTAACAATACCAGAAAAGCTCACAACAATTGACTTAAAAGTTTAAAGTCATGCACTATCGTAATATTAGCTGGATATCACAGTATATTAACTTGATCCACACTTAATTTTCATTTTCTCCCCCGTTGAATCGAGACAGCTTGTCAGTTTTTCAATCAATTGCGCTGATGAGTTTGACATTTCCATGACATATTTGTTTATGAAGCACGAAAAATATTTGCCAAAATGTCAGAATTTAAACTTTATTCTTTATTGTTTGCACCATGCCGTGCCAAGGGCCACGCCCCATTAAGACAACAACAGCAACAACAACAACAACAATAGCCGTCCAAACGCCCAGCGCATAATTGACGCCATTTTCACAGGGCGCATCACACAAAGCGTCGCTGTCGGCGTCGCTGCTGGCGTCGCTGCTTTGTTTGTTCATTTTGTGGGTGGGGTTTTTGGTCTCTGCCTTCAGTGAGCCGCCATTTTTATGTCTTGCGTCCCCTTGCGTCCCACCACCACCACCACCCCCCTGAGCTGTGCTGCATGCAACTAGCTGAGATTTTGCGCTTTTCCGCCTCTAGAGAAGATTTACGTTCATCCACCAAACCAAACGACACGACGTTGTGGTTTACGCTTCGGTGGTGGATTTTGGTTTATGTGGCAGAACGAGGGCTGCTTAAGCAGTTTATCAGTTAAGTTAATTAATTAGAAATTGCAATTCACATTGGAATTAAATATTAATTTTAAGCTACAGTAATAGAAATAAATTGGAATATCGCAAAACACCCTGTTATTGCACGGTAACAATTTCAGTCTCGTATCTCTTACCAACTCGGCTCCACGATGATAAGTGAAGTGGTTATAGATTACTAAATAAATAGACAATAAAACTGCTTTTAATCTCTTAGCTAAGCTAAAGTTGTCTAAGCCATTAGTCAATTTTTAACTCTTTATCGACATAAATTTTCTTCATCTGGATTTTTCCTATTTGTAAAACGTCACAACATAAATTTGGCTTACGTAAATCAAGTATGCGCATTATTGCAATAAAATGTCAGCCATGCCTAGAAAATATGGCAGATTTGTTGACCCTCAAGCACCCCTTTCCCTTCCCTTTCCCTTCTCTTCCTTAACTCCTGTCTCACCCCCAAACCTAAGCCACGAGTCGAGTTAATTAAATGTGTTTATGCACGTGAATATTTTAAGCGCAACAATAAAAAATTGTAATAATAATAATAACTACAACAAGAAGTCGCAATGTAAACTGAGCCTAATTAAATTATGAATAATTACGACCAAAAAAACCAAAAAAAAATATCGCTCTAAAAGCCTTTTGGCCAGAATCACACGCACATGATGCAATTTGTTTAAGCCACTTTGCCTTGGTCAAAACGACAGGCTGCGGGTGTGTGTGAGTAAATGTAAAGCTAAGAGGGTCAACTATTTGTTTTTATCGCACTTTCGCTAAAATGAACACACTAACACACACCACACCACACACACATACACATACACGCAGCGGCACTTTTGTTAATTTGATAAAAAGCCAAAGCAGAGCACAGATTAGCCAAAAGGCCCAAACGCCAAGTGAGGGCAGGACAAACCTCAGTACACTCTAAAAATAATTGTGACTGTTGTCGTTAACAGTGCTGTAAACATTAACAGTGCTGTATACGTTAACAGTGAGCACATCTGTTAAGGCGCTAGCGACTTTTCTGCAAAGTTTTCCTCAAAATTTTCTTTGCTAGAAATCTTCACCTGGCAATTGAACAACTGAAGAAAATGTAGTAGACAAATCGACCAAGCCGTTCTCAATAGATGAGTACCTATAAATTTGTTTGCTCCATTTTTATATTCATAAGAAAAAATTTACAGGATAGAACAAAATTAGATATTGAGAGCTTAAGTTTCTGGAGTTACTTAACCATTTATAAATGAGCCAACATTTTTTATCAGAATGAAGAAGAAATATAGATATTTGTATTAATATAAGTATTAGTATAATAAGGTGTAAATATTATTTAATATTAATATGTTTGTGATTAATATAAGTAAAGTTAAAATAGTATTAGTGTTAATTTACAATGAAAAGATTATGCTAAGAACTTTTCAAAAGTTGATCTAAATTTACGATTTATTCTATTTGTATATAATTTCAAAAGAAAACTTTCTATACTTTTTAAGGAAATAGTTGTATAATCTATAATTTTTGTCAGTGTAGTTAGTTTTTTAGTGCCAGGGGTAGGACGCATTTTTGGAGCTGCTAATTGAAATGAGAGACCCTGTAACTTGGGCTGTGGTTTCATGTTGTAGTTGTTTTTACTGTTGTAGTTGTAGTTGGCTAAGGGTTGCTTGGTTTCTAAACTGGCTGAAAGGACATGCAGTTAGTCTTGGACTTTGCCATGCGTAAATTAGGTTTTAGTTTTTATATTTATTTTGTTTTTGTTTTTTTATTATTTTTACTCTCATTTTTATTATTTCCATTTGCGCTGATAAAAATCATAATTTATGACAGCAGCTGCCGGGGCAAATATTTTATTTCAAGTCTCGTATAAATTTGCCTATGCCACTAACATATTCATCCCAATGTAAACCAGACAAAGACTAAGCTAAAATATATTAGCTCTAGTTTCATTTTATTTTCGTTTCTTTTCGTTTTTATCGTTTATCGCGCATAAATCAATTTTTGTGACAAATTTATTATAAAACCTGAGGCGCAGGTCTAGAGGAAAAACCTCACTCCCAAAATATATGTAAAGAAAGAAAAACCCAAAAATATTGTTTCTAAAATGGCGACTGCCAGCTTTAAGGGTGTTGTTCGATGAGAGGGGGGAGGTTCGGATTATGGGGTGTATACATAATGTTAAATGGGGAGCCAGTACCAGGCGCTGGCAAAGGCATCTCGACGAGGACACAACAGGCAGAGATGGAGGAGGTGGAAAGTTGCCTCATAAAATATTACAATGACACCATAAACAATTTTTAGTACTTTTTCATGCCAGCTGTAAATATTTATTGTATATCCATGATATATATTGTATATATACGACTGCTACATAGCTATGTATATTGGATTTTTATGGTGTAACTATGGTTTCCAATTGTACTGACTGGGTTAAACGACTGACTGTCAGGGGAAGGGGTAGGGGCAGGGGTGGGGGTAGGCAGTTGCTCTGTAAAACGCTTATTTGTGGAGCGAGTTATTTATGGATGGCAATTTTCGGTCGCCATGGCCTATACACTGATAAAAAACAAATGAGGACACGTCATAAGTTAAATATTTACTTAAAAGTTGACAGATAAGTTTAAAACTAAACAGTTTTTAACAAGAACACTTCATAAATTAAATACTGATTTTAGTTAATATGAAACTTGAAAGTGAGAAAATATGTTTTTCATTTAATAATTTCTAATTTTAATCACTAACAATCATCTAAAGTCTAATGGTAAGAAACGCAGTCACTTAATCATTGGCTTTAAAACAATTAACAATAAAACTATGAAGATCTTATTATATCATATATATTGAATGTAATTAGCCATTATTATTAAAATGTTTTTAATATAATTTTATTTATATTTATATAATGATTGTGTTTACTTTGCTATACATTTTTATCAGTGTTTTTTGTACAACTGTTGTAGGAGTAAATAAAATATTAATGGCTAATAAAATATAAAAATTTCCTCATAAATATTTAAGCTGTATTATTAATGTTGTTGTTGTTGTTGCTTTGGTTGTTCTCTTCTTGCAGTTGTTATGCATAAGGATAAGGAGGAGAATGGTGTCCTGCCGCACATACACGCACACGATGGCTACAGGACCCGCGAGCTGGGCGCCTTTGAGCACGGTCTGCTGGATGGTGATATGTTCCTGCAGGTGAATACTAACATAAACTATATTATCCCCTATTCTCGACTAACTGGTATCTACTATACACCCTGCTATCTATGAAATATTGAGCTTAATTTGTCTTCATCAATTGTTGTTTGGCCATTTGATGGCTTCATTGTCAGGATATGGCGCATAATCAATCAGCGCTCGTTTCCACAGGATTGAGATAGATAGTATGTATGAGGGAAGTTTGGGCAAAGGGAGGGTGTAGGAGTGTTGGCATTACACCAATTGATAAATGTATTCTTTTTTTTGGTTTTTCCGTTTTTTATATTCTTTTGTTTCTCGGTCGAAACACGCAAAGTTCCGAAGCTCAATTCGATTGGATTTGATTCGTGAAATTCGAGTGATTTGTGTAAAATTGTGGAAAATTGTTAAACAATTGAATGGCAATTAGTTAACGTCGAGTTGTGACCGCTTTTCAAATTGATTAATTGTGTGTAATTGGCGCTTGGACATGTGTTACCATAATATTTATAATTAATAGTATTGGGGCAAACTACTTGCAATTCACAAAGTCGTCCCCAACTTGCCACTTGGCTATTAGCTACATTGCAACTTGAAATTATGCATTTTCAAGTTTATATGCCACGCGCTGAGTTTGGTCAAACTTCAATTAAAGTGTCTCACACACATACATATATGAATGCTAGCACATATGTGTGTGCATGTGTGTGTGTGGCAAGTTGCATGTTTTTGCTGAATTAAAGCCCAAGCTGAACTGCATGTTGCTGCATGTGGCCAGGCGCGAACATATGCACTTGTCACAGTCATGACAGTTTAATTTAATGCACACATAGCTCACCAACCAGACCTAGACAGAGACAGAGACACACACACACACATCTACACAAAAAGGGGGCTATTTACACACACATAACTAAAGACAGAGAGCGGGAGAGAGAGGGAGTGACAAAGACAGAGGCACGCAATTGTGCAACATGCGCTTTATGCACCTCTTTTTTTCGGTCGGCACTCAACAATTCAATGTCAAAGTCTAAAACTGGCAACCGTAACACGGTTCCACACTAAGGTGTGTGTCACACTAACATGACACTTTAAATTGTAGAAATACAAGAAATATACGAATAATTATCTACGGTATCTGCGGTATCTATAATATAAGTAAAATAATAAAATATTTCTAACTAAGTACACTTTTTAAAAGTCAATTATAGTCAAGCTTAAAAAAGGCCAACACTTTTGATTTAGGAAATCCTACAAATATATAATTCGAGTCAATATCCTGCACAGGATCGTATATTTAACAACTTAATCAAATCTTTTGTATAAAATAATATAATGTGCAGTCATTAAAAGAGAAGCTAAAGGCCAATCGCTTTGCAGTATAAAATATTATATATTATTAGACCAACTATCCTTAAAAAACTCCAACACTTCCGCTCTTGTTGTTTCCTTTTTACTTAATATTAACTTTAATTCGATTGTCTAGAACAACTAATATAATGGCTGCTTAACAATTAATATAACATTTAAACTTACTAACAATCAATTAAGATTTCTTCAGCTGAGTGTTATTTGCCTTAATAGCCGGGAACACACCTTAGGCATATGCAAAACTGCATTTTGCAACACATTGCATACAATGCAGCTGCATTACGTATACGCAGGGTGAAACAAGGACTACAACTTGTGTCTCCTTTTTACAACTTGCCAATTTGAATGCAAGCCAAAAACTTCTGTTTTCTCGTCGTTTTTTTTTTTTCGCTACCTTCCGGTAAATGGTCGACTTGCAGCTAATTGCCGAGCTGCACAATTGTGCATTTCCGTGCATATTTTTGAGCCACGAATAGGACAGCAAGGGGACGTGGGGAGGGGGTGTTTGGGGTGTCTTGGGGGCTGCATATTTAGTTTTAATAGCTAAGGTATTTGTTACCTGTTGCCAGTTTCAATTGCTCATGAAGTTTTACTTTTGTTGTGTTGTTGTTGTTGTTGATGTTGTTTATTATGGGTCACATATTATCATTAGAAAATGGCGTTTTGTCACGCAGCGCAGCTCATGCATATGCTGCCATCTCGCTCGCACACACTGACACCGACCAACTGACTGACTGACTGACAGACTGAACTAACTGTTGTTATTGCTCCAGTTTTGAAAAACAGTTTGAAAGCCACAATGACACATATTTAAAAGGCGGCCCAAAAAGTGGCTTAATTAATTAAACTTAAACAGAGGAATTGATTGGATAAAGATATAGATATATAGATATATGTAGATATAGTTATAGATATAGATATAGATATAGATATAGATATAGATATAGATATAGATAGATAGATAGATAGATAGATAGATAGATAGATAGATAGATAGATAGATAGATAGATAGATAGATAGATAGATAGATAGATAGATAGATAGATAGATAGATATAGAGATAAATATAGATATAGATAGAGATAGAGATGGAGATAGAGATATATATATAGTATATAGGCATAGATATAGATATAGATACAGATATAAATTTTAATATTTATTTAAGAATAGAAACTTCACATTTAAATTTAGATAAAGGGAAAGAGAGGTTCCCCACTACGTATACGCAATATTCGTAGGCAACATTAAACTAGACGGTGATTTGCATCAATTGCCAACAGCATCATCTACGATCCCGCGGCTTTATTAAGCAATTATGGAACCAGCTAACAAAACGCAAATTGGCCCAACCACATCGCTAGTCAAGCACCAAATGAGTTGGCCAACGGGTCAGATGTTGTTGTCTGGTCTGGTCAAATCTGGTCTGGTCTTTGGTCTCTGGCCACGTCTTGGTCAAGGAAATGGTTAAATAATCGCCGCCAACTTATCAAAACACAAAACTGTAATGCAAGCCGACAACCAAATGATGGGATAGATATGATACCCGAATGTATAAAGTACATATGTGTTTATATTATATATACTTTATAGTATGTATCTTTTAGCTTGTAGCTATTCAAGTTCCAAGTTGCCAGTTGCCAGTTGCCCCACAAGACGGGCGTGTATTATTAAAAACGCATTAGAAGACGCCGCTGCTTCAGACCACATCAGCATGGACAGTTGGCCAACTTGTCTCGTATAAACTGATGCAGAGACTGCGACGAAATGAGAGAGAAAAGTGGAGATGGAGAGAAGGAAAGAGAAACAGAGAGAGAGCCAGATAACACTAAAACAATTAAGCTGCAAAAAGAAATCTTCTTGATTGTCCATTTCTTTTATAGAGAATAAGGCAGTTGACTCGACTATGGAATATTCTATATAAAATAAATATGTGTATATCAAATATTTATGCTTATATTCCATTTCCATAAACTTTTTATTATTAAGAATTTCTTGTTGGAGTTTATTAATTTTCGAAAGCAATTTTCTCGGCATCTCAAATACTTGTACTTATCAAACATGCATACCCCTTTTACACTGTTTTTGGGCTACAGGGTATTAATAAATGCCGCCAGACTGAAACAGAAAATCCGTCAGAAGCAAATCAAAAGCATCCGTTTGTCTTATCCCATTCTTTCAGTCTCTCCATCTCTGTCTGGCTAACTGCTGCTACCGTTGGCAATCTTTATGAAGATTATTGATGCTCTGTTGCCGCCGGCTTGATGACAATCCACACAACCACCGAAACACTGAACCACTGAGCCACACCAGAGCACACCACAACTCACAATTCACAGCTCAGATTCATATCCATATCCATATCCTTTGGCGGGCTGTGTTGATGCATTTTAAATGATGACGCCACTTAGCGTTTATGTCGGTTAATACCAACTCTGGGAACACTCTCCACTCCACTCCACTTCACTCCCGATTCACTTCCCTTCCGAGCTCATCTCCAACTCTTAGTCTTCATCTGAAGCGAGCTCTGGTTTCTCTGGTCTCTCTGTAATTAGCAGCAATCGCGCTCATTTGTCTCAAGTTCCAACTGGAGAAAGAATAAGGAGCAGCCGGTCTTCTGTCTTGTGGAGGCATCTCTGCCTCCTGCTGCTGCTCACTTCCTTCTCCCTCCCCCTACCCCTTTTCCTCTTCAGCTGTGGCAAATTGATATTTAAATACGCGCATATTAATTACAACTGCAGTTTCTCTCCTCAGTTCTCTCTCTATTTCTCTCTTTATTAATTAGCTGAGCACCTAATGAGAGCCTCGGCAAATTTGTCTTTTCATTCCTGCCGTTCACACGTCGCATCGCGTCGCAACGCGTCGCCATTTTGTTTTAGCGTAACGTAACGCTATGAAATCGCATGGGAAACGCCCATTAACAGCTTATAAAAACAACTTTAAATCCTATATAAAACAATAATCAAACAAGTTCAACAAATAGTAAAAAACAAAGCCAAAAAAATTGCATATAATTTGAGGTTAGGTTTTCAATCAAAGTTAGGTTAGGTAAACCATTTGGGCTTAAGAATTATTTATTTATTTTAAAATTATTACTTTGTTTTAGTTTTTGATTTTGCTCGTAGTGAATATACTTTAAGTTAATTTTCTGTCAGTTTATTCCAAAATTATGTCACGATTTGTTTGATTTTAAGGTTAGATTCTAGCAGATAGGTTAGGCTTGCTGTTAATTCTCTGTAGCTTAAAAAATCTATAGTTAATTACATTGCATCATTGCTCGAAATGAAACCTGTAATTACGTGAGGAACAACCAATAACTGAAATCTCCGAGAATGGGATATACTTAAATTTGTTTGTAAGATAAAACAAATGCTGGACGGGATGGGGATGGGAAAGGGGGATGGAACTCGGAGAGAGGGAGAGGTTTCATCGTCTGCATTTAGTTGAAACTCATTGATATAATTGCGCATCATTTCCTGGTTGTGTTTTGATGTGGAACTTCAAAGTGTCTGTCAGCCCGAGGTCTCCGTCTCCACCCCTCTCTCTCTCTATGTCTCTATTTCTGTCTCTTTCGCTGGCTCCAATGAAATGAGCCGCTTAAGCGCTGATTACGTTTTAGCCTCAAGTTAGCGCCGTTGTATTTTTGGCCCTTGTTTCTACGCGATCTCTGGAGTTCATTCATACTTGAGTTTGGTTTCTTGTTTGGTTCAGCTAGACCACAAAATGATGGATTAATCCATTCACAAAATGTCTTTAAAAGAAAAGACTGGCAGCTACTACAATTACGAGACGTCGCTCCTCTCTCTATCTCTCTTTATTGTAAGTCTTGTTTCCTCTCTCTTTCTATCGATTTTCTAGTCTTGTCAATTTGACGACGCGCTACCTTTTTATCCCCTGTCTCTTAGCGACCCACCCTCAAGCAGCATTTAATTCGTAGTTTTGATTTAATTTTTATTATTCTCTCTCTCTATATCTCTCTGTTATACATTCTTTCTCTGTCTCACTCTTTCTAGCTGTATTTTGCTGGTATTAACTCTCTTTGAATTCCTCTTTTGTTCTTTCTTTCAGGCTCTAAATGGATTTCTAATGATACTGACATGCGAAGGCGAAGTCTTCTTTGCCACGCACAGCATCGAGAGCTATTTGGGTTTTCATCAGGTAAGTGGCAACAACAACAACAACAACAACAACAACAACCACAATATCAAAAACAACAATTTTGATTGATTTTAATTACCCCGAAATGTCTATGAATGATTTTATCCTCCTTTCGCTTCGGGTTCTTCCCTTGTTCTCTGGTTTTATTTTTGGGTCAAGCTCATTGCGGAAACGCTACCAAACCTGCAACACCTACATATTTGAGGTGCCATACCAAACGAGAATGAAAAACAAACAGAACTCTCAGAAGTTGCCACAAGTTGCAGCCAGATTGCGTGGCAGGTTCCTTTTTTGTGGTCATAAATAAAAATCAGATCAGCGGGAGTATTGCGCAATCGCAGAATTGCCACAAGATTTGCTTACGCAGCTGCCACATGTGGCAAGACATGGGAGCGCAGCGAAGAGTGTCGAGCGGGAACTAAGGGTTAACCTAAGTGGGCGTGGCATTTGTTGAAGCTGTGTGTTATTAACTGACACGACGCCTTGCTGCTGCTGTTGCTGTTGTTGCAGCTGCTGTTGCTGCCCCAAGTGGCCAACATGTTTTGGGCCTAACTCGCAACAGATCTCAACTGTAAGTTGCTGCCACTTGCAACCTCCTCCCCCTCCTGTTACTTGCCACAGCTACTGCAACATTGGCACAGCTCCTTCTGTTGTTTTTGCCTACTTTATTGTATTGGCGCTTGTCGAATGGAAATTGAAAATTGCAGTTAGCTTTCTTCAGTCTTCAGTAGAGTCTCTTCTAAAGATTTCTTTACTTGTTGCTGTTGTTTTTTTCTGTTTTTTTTTTTTTAATTTAGTTGTAAATGTGTAAAGCGGCACTTGACACGCCCCGTTTGGCAGCTCAATTAAAAATGTAGCTGCCTATTACCATGGCCATTGGCCATTCGATTCGTATTGGCTTCAACATCAACCTCATCATCATCGGCTGCTGCTTCTTCTTCTTCATCTACTTCCACTTCTTACACATGTTCGAATATATATATATATGTATATATTTATTCATTTGTTCAAGTATTCGAGTATTGCAAGTCAAGATTGCGGCCAAATCATTTGCTTTGTTGGTTTTGCTGGCAACGTAGAAAGTTCTGTCCTCCTTTAGTGCTGGCAGCGTGACACGAAGTCTCACTAGAAAAACTATTGGAAGGGCATGAAACAGGAGTTTACTGATTTAATCCTCTTTATTTAAAATAATTGGATTTCAGATGTGTTTTGTTCGTTCTTGTGACACGCTCTTATCACTAGCAGAATATAAATATATATTGATTAGTTTCTACTCTGTTTTGAAAACGTTCATTTGTAATAGAAATCATTAAAATATTTAAGGCTAAAATCTTTTAGTACTCAACTATCACTGAAAGATCCCAAGGAACTTCCATTGGCTTGTGGTTTGAAGACCGCTTCCATCTCCACCTAAATTAGGTTGGGGTGTCCTTCATGGCTGAAGTGATCCTTACAGACTTTTGCCAATGTTTTAATTGCTAGATTACTAAAAAGAACCCCAAGTAATCTAATTTGTGTTTGAAGACATATATTTTACTCCTATTTAAACTGATTATAATGATTGAAAGCTCGTGACACGATGTCATCTTTAACATATTTTATCAGTCACTCTTCATCAGTATCATCAAATCATTCTTTTGGTAACTCGTTAGATAAATTTCTTATTCTCTTATCTAGAAGTTTCACTGCATCTTCGGATAATAGTTGTCCGAATGTCGCAACACGATGTCATCTCTAACTAGTTGGAGCACACACGTATGTAGGGTATGTCCGTCCCTCGATCTTGTTGCTGTGTTGTGTGTTTCTGCTGCTCTTCTGCTGGCGCGTGCAGAATTTATGTCTCAATTTGTGGCCAACATGGGGCGCATTTTCAATTTGCGTGGATTTTGATTTATACGCCCCAAAACGAAACTGAAGCGAAAGCGAAAATCAATAAACAAGTTGACTGAACCCAAAAACCAAATCCAACCAAATCCAACCCAATGAGACCTCAACTAATCTGACCCTTTTCTCTTCTCCTTCTCAGTCAGATATTGTGCATCAGTCGGTATATGAGCTTGTCCACTCGGAGGATCGAGAGGAACTGCAGCGTCAATTGTTGTGGAATAGCTTTCTGCCCGCGGACATGTCCAGCATGCAGCTCTCGGAGACCCTTGCTCCCGACAAGGCGCTCTACTTGGAGCGCAGCTTTACGGTTCGCTTCCGTTGCCTGTTGGACAATACGTCGGGATTCCTGCGCCTGGACATACGCGGACGCATCAAGATACTCCATGGCCAGAATAGAAAGACGGAGGAGCCACCGTTGGCTTTGTTCGCCTACTGCACACCCTTTGGTCCACCCAGTTTACTGGAAATACCGCACAAGGAGAACATGTTCAAGTCCAAACACAAACTGGACTTCTCTCTCGTCTCGATGGATCAACGAGGGAAACACATATTGGGCTATGCCGATGCCGAGCTGGTCAACATGGGTGGCTACGATCTCGTTCACTACGATGACTTGGCCTATGTGGCGAGTGCACATCAGGAGCGTAAGTATTCCCAGAAGTACATTTAACTACTGATCCTAATCTACTGATCCTCACTGATATATTGATCAACACTACACTCATAAAATAAACCTATCAAAACGGTAGCAAATCGACACCATCTGTGCATGAAAGAAGTACGATTGTTAGTAGTTCATGAACGCTTGGTCATGAAATTTCATAAGCATACGTGTATTTTTGGTATAATATGCATGGATCTTTTCCTTCTTTTTATTCTGAGTATACTGATACACATTCTATTTATCCACATTCTACAGATCCTCACTTAACTGATCTACATTCAACAGAACCTTACTTAACTGATCTACACTCTTTGATCAAAACCCTACTGCTCCATATTCTATTTATCCACATTTTTCTGATCTACAATCTATTGATCGTTTACTGATCTTTCATCCTTTATCCTTGATCGTTTACTTATCCCCTCTACTGATCTTCTTCCCCACAGTGTTGAAGACGGGCGCCTCGGGCATGATCGCATATCGTTACCAAAAGAAGGACGGCGAATGGCAGTGGTTGCAGACAAGTTCTCGCCTGGTTTACAAGAACTCCAAGCCAGACTTTGTCATCTGCACACATCGTCAGCTGATGGACGAGGAGGGTCACGATCTGCTCGGGAAGCGCACGATGGACTTTAAGGTCAGTTACCTGGACACCGGCTTGGCTTCCACATACTTCTCCGAAGCGGACCAATTGGTGGTGCCACCGTCGAGTGCCAGTGCCTCGCCCACAGCCCATGCATTGCCGCCTCCAGTGACGCCGACGCGACCCAATCGACGCTACAAGACGCAGCTGCGAGACTTTCTATCCACATGTCGAAGCAAACGCAAGTTGCAACAGCAGCAGCAACAGCAACAGTTGCAGGCACAGCAATCCTCACCACTGGGTCAAGTGGGTTCACCTGCTCCGGCTGTCGTCGAATACCTTCCGGATCCAGCAGCTGCTGTGGCAGCAGCCTATTCCAATCTGAATCCCATGTACACGACATCACCGTATGCAACTGCAGCGGATAATCTGTATATGGGCAGCTCCATGCCGGCCAATGCCTTCTATCCCGTCAGCGAGAATCTCTTCCATCAGTATCGACTTCAGGGTGTCGGTGGCTACTACACGGATTATCCGCACACGGGTGCGCCCGCCTCGGCTTATGTGGCCAATGGTTTCCTCTCCTACGATGGCTACGCCATTGCCTCCAAGGCGGAAGACAAGTGGCAGGAGACGGGCAAATACTACAGTGGCTACAGCAGTGGTTACGGCAGTCCCACATCCACACCACAGGTGAGCTCCTAAAATATTGTCAATTGTAATTCTTTCTGCAACTGTTGCTGTCTCATTCCACAGCAGATACCATTGAAGACGCCCAAATCATCGCCCCAGGTCATGGAGGTCATCTCGTGCTCCTCGGATGGACCCTCTCCCGTGGCGGGTGGTGCCACATCCAATGGCAGCAGTGGTGTGCAACCGAAAGTGGAGCATGCAACAGCAGCTGCCATAGCAGCAACTGATCCTTACGAGCGTCAGACGGTGCTCATGTGGGGCACCACACAATCCAGTGGTGTGCCGTTGAATAGTCGCATTGCCGCAACTGCTGGTGGTTCGCCACAACGCACCACACCGCTCTCCAATGGCCTGAGCTATGCGAACAACAACAATGAGCAGGAAGCAGCAACAGCTGCCAAGTGGAATGGCAACAAGGAGCTGGCTGGGAAATCAACAAGTGCTGGAACACCCGAAAGCTATCAGCTTCAACACGATGACTCTGGACTCTATTCGGCTTCCTCGCACACCACATCACCCCAGCAGCAGCAACAGCAACAACAGCAACAGCAGCAGCAGCAACAGGCGCATGCAACACGTGGCATTGGCTCCAATGTTAGCAACTCTAGCAATTCTGTAGCACCACACACTGTCCCAGGCAGCGAGCACCACGCCCATGGGCAACCCTTGCCACCCAGTTGCGCCGCCGCCAGCAGCAACCACCAACAGCAGCAGCAACCACATCACGCTCATCCACATGCACCACACACGCATCATCATCAACAGCAACAGCAGCAGCAGCAACAGCAGCAGCAACATCAGCATCATCCCCATCATCAGCACCACCCTGAAACCACCGCCACTGCCCATCATTTGCATCCTCAAGCGGCAACAGCCACCGCCACCACCAATGGCAGCGAGGTATGGTCGCCTGCCAGCTACACACAGTATTCGCAGTATTTAGCCTACCACCATCACCACCATCATCACCATCATCCGCACCACCATCATGCGGCGGGCACAACAACACCCGGATCGGTGGCACACCACCATCACCACCAACTGCACCACCATCACCACCAACACGGCCAGCACACGGCAAGCCGCTAGAATGCACCACCGTAGATTGCACCACACCACAACGCACACCAACAGCACCAACAAACACACTACTACTACGCACCACTAAAGCACCACTGAGTGCCCGATTAACTAACCCATAAACGCTACTCCCTACTTAGATCCTAATCACCACTCAACAACTGCAACATCAGCAGCAACAGCAACATCAGCAGCAGCAGCAACAGTTGGCGGCGGGTTATCCGCTGCACCACCATCATCAAGTGGAATCACCGCCCAATTGCCGCTCCCCGCCAACACTCCCAGCGGTAAGCAGTCTGCTCAGTGGTGCAGCAGATGCTGTTGCCATCTCACCCTATCAGCAACTGGCCATTGTCTCCACGACAGCAGCAGCAACACCTCTCATAATCTGCTCGGATGAATCGCTGCAAGTTCTTGGTGGCGCCACGTCGAGTGCTCCTACACGTGGTGCACGGAAAGCAGCCAAGCTGCAACAGCAACAGCATCAGCAACAGCAGCAGCAACATCAGCAACAACACCAGCAGCAGCATCAGCAACATCAGCCAAATTACCAGCAGCATCACACACAACATCTGCTCTATCCGGCCAATATTACGGCGCATACGGCTCTGGCCTATGCCCCGCCCCCCGTGAGTGCTGCTGGCGCCTATATCGATGGCAGTCCGTTGCTGTCCTTCTCGGAGGTGACAAACACCTTGTTAAATCAGTAGTAGGAGCAACACCTCAATATGACAGACACAAACACACCAACAAATATATACAAATATGTTCAACAGTTTTGCCAAAATGTGGACTATGACTATCGTATCTTCCATAATCTCAATGCACACACACACAACCACACACACACACACAACATACACACACATAGAGCACACCAGGAAAATAGGAAATACTGCAGACCAGTTCATAGGTGTAACTTTAATAGTTTGAAAGAAAAAGAGCCTTACATGAGTGTAATTGAATGGAAAAGCTAAAAGCGAGTTTTATATTACTAAAAACTGACGAAAGATAACATTAAATATATTAAAAGAACAAGGGAGAAGTTAAATTTTAGACTTTGTTTCTGGAATTAACTGGATGAACTCATTATTTGGAAAAGCTAGAGATCTGCTTTGCTTTCTATTTTAACATCGAGTCTCTCAGCTCTCTGTAGCCGAATATGAAATATTTATAATATAAAGAACAATTAATTTTAAAATCATTATTTTTACTAAAGTAAACGACATTCTTTATTCTTCAGAGTCGTTTGATTATAAATCTACAATAATAAAAACTACCTCCATCTATGCCCAATTGTTTAAAAGGCCTTCCATGGTCATTTTATATATCCAACTTAAGGATATTTAGTATCTTAAATAGCTTTAGCTTAACAAATACACTCCTGTAAGGCTCGATGATAGAAAGTAATCTCAATGCAATAGTATTATTTAAACAAAAGTTGAAATGCAACGAAAATGTTTTGGAATAAATTCCGTAAGGCGTCTCTTAAGTTAATCCAGAACAACACACACAATATTTAACAAAAATAATTCTATTTATTTTACTGTGATAATTTATATTAACAAACAGATGTACATGTATGTATCTAACATAAAACCAGGCAGGCTGGCAGAAAGGGTATACGCATTACGTAATACCCTTTAATTTCGTGACGAGAGATAATTTCATCGAAATCCTGCACAAAAGTACATAAATAAATCCATTTCAGTTGTAGTTACAACCAAAGATATTATTCTAATATAAAAAGAAAACAAATAATACAACCGCATATACATACACTCCTATAAATGTATGTATGTATGTATTTGTACTCGTATATTAAACAATCCATTCATTGGCTTCGGGTTGTTGCGCCAAATTTAAGTTACATTTTTCAGGCACTTGGAAAGTTTTGAGAATAATCAGAAAAGGCATGGATTAAATGAAACTTTAAAGATTCGCAATTAAGTGCTTAAGTAAAAGTTAAGATTAAACATAATTAACATAAATACATTTATCAAAATGCTTGTATTAAAAATATTATTAATAAAATTAACTTTAACTAGATTGTAAATTATAAAGAATACAATATATAAAATGCAAGTATATGTAATTTTCATGATTCCTATCGTTTAGCATGTAATTCCTTAGATGAATAATCCGAGAGTGTGTATATTTAAAAGATTTCTTGAATTTCTAGTCGCCCGCATAAAACATTTACTATTCACATACATATACATATATTAATATATACATATAAAATAAATAATTATTCAAATAATTCAATTGTACATTTCACAATTTGTCTGCCGTGAGTAAAGGCTAAAATAATAAAATAAAATAATATTTGCTAATCAAATTCGATCTAAATTCTTTGATGGTTATATAAATTACTTTGAACTCACGCGCAAATAGTTGTCGTATGTAATTTACGAGTTTTAGCTTAACAAACATTTCTAAAAATTAACTAAAACTATTAGAAACCAAGTGCATGTACTCGTAAATCGCATATCCATACAATCAGAGACGAAATAAAACTAGAAAATATTCAATCGAAACATAACAAATGTGTTTTATTTTAATTTTTAAATAAGTTAATTCAAATTTGTAGGTCAGAATTGATTTGAACTTGGATTTCAAATATTGTTCACGCCAAACTTCTTGGGTATAAACTTCAAGAGTAGAAGAAAAAAGTTTGATTAAATATTAACGAACAGTTTAATTGCTTTATTTTAATTTAAACTGCGCGCCCTAGCGTTTACATACGTTGTTAGTGTTGGCTAACGTCTGCGTGGCCGCCACGCTTACGTTGTTGGTGATGGTAAACGCTTGAGTGGCCGCCAATCATATACAAAATAATGGCCATAATTAAACTATTTTACAACACTCAATAGCCTTTATTGAATTATCGCTGAGTTCTATCGATAAATCAATGGTTGGGCGCGCATTCAAAATACTTTGCTGTACAGGTAATAATTAGTTTTGTTAAATTTGTGACTTTTATGCATGCAACAAGTAAAATAATTAATTTATATGCCTATAAATTATGTTTTTGTGTAATCAGCACAGCTGCAGCTTTTTTCATGGGCAATACAGCCGCAAAAACCACAAACTGCAGCCAGCATTATATTGCTTCTTAATTGGAGACTTTGCTGCTTTAATTGACAACAGACAAACATACACAAAATGCCTTGATTGACACCTTACAATAAACCCTTGCAGTTGAATAGTAGTATAGGGTATGGAAGAGGTAGTTCTGACTTCGTAATGTATGTCCGTATATCTATTTACTTAAATCTTTTAATATTTGTATACAAATTTCTATAGAAGTTGATAGTTGCAAATAATTTAATAGTGTTGGGAGGGTATAAAATGTTCAGTATTTATTGTTTATTTGATTGCTTATCATAATCTTTTTCTTCTCTTTATGTTTAGTTAAACAGCATACGGATAATAGAAAACGCTCATCAATAGCTGTGGCTTGGAGTGAAGTCTTATTTAAAAAACTTTAATCATCCAACGGGCGCCGCAATGGAAGCACACCTCAAGACACCTAGGAGTAAGTAATCAGATGTGGGTTAAGCTATTGTTGTTGTTGTTGCTATTGTAGTTGTTGTTTTGGTTGTTTTCGTTCAATATTAAATGTTTGCCATAGACAAGCGACGATCATCATTATTCCAAGTGCACAATATGCACATACATCAATTTGTATACATTCGTATGTAGTTATTGTATTGAATATTTTGGATACATGTGTGTGTGTGTACACAAAGACCAATTAATCATGTACTCTAATTTCTATATGCAATACATCATTGAACCAAATTTTAGGTGGAATTCGACATTAGCATTGAAGATACTTGTAGTTTGATGGCTTCATTGTTGAAGTGGCTGCCTCAGCTTCAGTTTTAGCCACTTGCTATGGGTACACTGATGCCTTCTGGGCCTACGGAAAGCAACGGCACTTGCTCCCTCTCATTGCTCATTGCCATTTGAAGGTCAAGTTAAGACAGAAACAATGTACATTGAATACAATAGCATATACTTACTTTTTTCTGTCATTTCAGAACATGTGCCGAACCTCCGAAAATACATGCTATTGGGAGTATTTCTCTAGACATATTGATGAACAATAAAGTAGAAGAAATGAACAGAAGAGAAGAAGTGAAAGATACAATTTGCCTACTTATACTCTTTATTAGTTATTGGGAATCTCAATGGTAAATTGTGCGGCCTTTTCCTAATAAATCTACTCTGTTTTTAAATACTGATTATTAAATACTTATTAAACTTAAACACTGCTTTTGTTGCTTTACTTTTGTTGCTATTGCAAATTGATCTCTGCGTTTGTTGTTAGATCGTAATTCGATTTTCAGGCTAAGTAATAATTAATTAAAAATACAATTGTGCTTGTATTGCGTTTTGTTAAAAATAATATGAAAGCTAAAAATAAACTTAATCTGTGTATGTTATATAGGAATTAGCATGCCAAATTGGTGTTTCTAGGTCATAAAATCTTTAAGATTGACTCACTTACACCCAACACTTGACGTTTAATGCTGTTCAAGAATATTCGTTTGTAAATATATTTGAATGCCAGAGTTGACTGTTATACATTTCTAAAGTGTGTTATTATTAATGTGAGAGTGATTGTTATTGACTTTATTGTTATCTGTTGACCCAAGAGGGTGTCTAATTGTATATAGCGTAGCAAACTTGATGACTAAAGCCACAATAATGGTAATAATAATAATGATAACAATAATAATTTGTCTATCCTCGAGGGAAGACAAATATTGTTTTTGAAAATATTGTTTAGTTTTATTTTGTTAGCCATTGTCTCGTTTTGTGTAGTTCGTGTCTTAAGTCTTTCGTTTTGGGGCATCATTTCTATTAGACAGCCGCAGAGCAGAAATGAACCTACAACAATTAACAAAGTGTGCGACGTTTGTTTATTTGTTTACTCATTTGATTTACTTAACGTTTTTTATTGTTGTTTTGTTTTGTTTTCTTTATATTTGTTTTATTTGTTGGATTTTCATTAAATGACCTTTAATAGATCGTGTTATACATTGTGCCAAGGGGCATAACGAGTGGAAGCTGAAGCCTGAAGATGCAACACAATTGAACTTCAACTTTGATGGCGGTTGTAAGTGCAATAAATGTTACCAAAAGGTGATAATCTTGGCTTATTCAGTGCTCTTGATATTGCCCCCCTACCTGCCTCTCTCTCTCTCCCTCTCTCTGTGTCTGTGTGTCTTTCCGTTTTTGAGTCGCTCTCAGATCCAAGCGCAATCATCACTTAAGGTCAATGATATGGCAAGCTGACCGCTCAGCCGGATGACTCCAATGGACGGCTGTGATCATCATTCAACTGTGAGGAGACGCGACGCGACGCTGACCTTGCAGCATTGTTGGCTTTGACAAATTTGTAGCACCAACTACAAACTACGAGTAGAAAAATTGCCACTTAATGTCGCTCACTCGCTCGATGTGACCGGATGCTCGGCTTAGAAACTTAACTCTCTGTCGAACTTGGACTTGCAACTGTCAAAAGGAATAGCAAAAGCAAAAGCAACAGCAAAATCAAAGGCAAAGGTGAAGGTGGCGGGGATAGGGGAAGGTGTTTACACAGTTAGCTCAACGTTTATTTGACTTTTGACTTGAGTCAAATGCGTGTACTTGTAATACACCCCAGAGGAGACAATTGGACGCACCTCATTGGATATGAGTATTCAAACACTCATATACACTCATTATATGTTATTCATTTAACTGGCCATTGTTGATTTACGTTTGTTGGTGGCGTATACGCAATATTTGACACTATGTTAACTGCCAACTATTTACCAACTGTTATCAGCGATGTCTGACTTGAGTCTGTAGTTAAAGCCAACTTGCAATCTCTTCGTTTACTTTCCATTTTTCATGCTTATGAACGACCAGCTTTGCCTGTGGCTTTGTGTCGCTTCAAATAATTTTTAATCAGCGTGTGAATCTCAAATTATTGTTGTTGTTGTTGACGTTGTTGGGGGGCTTCAATGAGACCTTGCGAAATTCAAGAAAAGACTTCAGACTTGTAGCGATTTTAAGCTATCAACATGAATTATGCCGAATTGCACCAATTTAACAATTAAACATATGTTGCCCCCTTGAGACAGAGCGAGAAAGAGCCAGAACAAATGAGTTAACATAAATGGCAACCCACAACTGTTGTTGTTGTTATTGTTGTTGTTACTGTTATTGTTATTGTTGTTTTTCTTTTATTGTTGTGGCCTTCAATAGAATCACACGCCTTTGCCTTTGCCTCCCCCGTGAGCGTAACAAGAACAGCCCAGAAAGAGAGATAGCTAAAGAGAAGGAGAGAGAGAGAGAGAGGGAGCGAGTGCAAGAGATGATGTCGATGACACACCTCACCGACATGTTCCAATACTTGGGAGTAACATTCTGTTTCACTTCATGACACATACATACATGCTCATCTCGTATTAGATTGTTATTGCTGTTGTTGTTGTTGTTACTATTGTTGTTGTTGTAGGCCCCACACCTTCTCTAGATTTGCATTGAACCCGTTGACATCGCCGCTAATTGCCAAAAGATGCGCCAACCAACAAGTTCAGAGCAAATTCGTGATATGTAAGAACCAAAATCTGGCATTCACATAAAATTCTTAAATACTACAAATAACTAAATGTGCATTTTGCAACTACTTATTTTAGACGCAATTCAAATGTATGGAAATGTATTTGCATTAGCAAACGAAGCAATAAACGAGAGAACTTGAGATAACGATTTAAACTAATGTAGATAGATGCAGATACAGATAAATAGATATAGATATAACAGAGATAGAGATAGATAGATAGATAGATAGATAGATAGATAGATAGATAGATAGATAGATAGATAGATAGATAGATAGATAGATAGATAGATAGATAGATAGATAGATAGATAGATAGATAGATAGATAGATAGATAGATAGATAGATAGATAGACAGATACTTAGATGGTTAAGTTTATAGACGTGTTTATAGATATAGATACTCAATTGCTGTGGTCTTAAGATACATACATAGATAACTTTGAGGTGCACCAAAAATTCTTTAATTTAAAACATACAAACAGATTTCAGATACATAACAATAATGGAATATTTGAGATACATTAAGTAGCTGAGTATTTCAGTTAGCTATTTATTTAAACTATGTTGTTATAAGAAGTCCGCACACCAATAAACGTATAAATAAAATGACTGAAAACTATAATATTAATTAAAAATTATTTAAATTTAAAGTTGAATTCAAGAGAATACATTTACATTTAATATATAATATATGGGAAGCTAGTTCTGTCTGTTGGCTATTATGTTAATACTATATTTAATATTAATTACATTTAACTGTATATATTAATGCATGAATTCATTAATTTAAAGTTTAGTTTCAGCTGAAATTAGATTGCAAATCTTTTGCAAATGCTCTTCACAACGAAATCGTCACATGTCACTGGCAACAAGTTGACCTTAAAATGGGCTTTTGTGGGATCGTGTGCCAAATGAAATTAACTGAAATGCTACTGCTGCTGCTGATGCTGATAATGATGATGATGATGATGAGGATGATGAGGATGACGATGGTGGGGCAAGTGGTGCAAGTCATTGCTCACCCAATTTCAAAAGATATTAACTCACACCAGAGTACCCGGAGTGCGCATATACTCTCATATTTATGTATATCTGTCTGTCTGTCTATCGATCGTATCTACATATTTTGTTGGCATCCAACGCCTTTTCAATTCCACAACAAATCCGCGCTAAGACAATTTAAACCTTGTGGCATTCAGTTAACGGTTCAAATTTCACTAATAACCAACAAAATTCGAAACAGTTCGATTTCGATTTGAAATTCGATTGGGATTTTCGATTGCCACAGCGAAGGTCGAGCTGTAAATTCAATTCAAATATGAATTACATTTACATTACAGTTTGCCTTAACTAATTGTTAACGAATTGAAGATGGACCCACATTTTACAATTACAATTACATATTACAATTACCTATTACATATTACAATGAATGTTATTTGTTTGCTTTGTTTGGAATTTCTTGATGCTTCTGAATGATGATATATGACTTTTGTTTACACAAGAGGCGATGCATCAGATAGAAGGACACATGTCTGACCCTTTGAAGTACAGGTCTCTACACATTCTTGGTCATCGTTAATTACCCAGTCACTGTATCAATTTTGTACAGGGTATTCATTAGTTTAAAATAGATTACTCTTCTTTCCTGCCCCAACATTAAATGTGTATTAAATAATAGCCAGAGAAATAAGTCTTAAATGTTTAGTTAAATTGTGATTTGGTAGAAAACATCTTTCAGTAAAATTATAAAGTCACATTTCTTTCTTTGTTCAAGAAGAAAGCAGCAAGCTTTGTCTTTTTAGTTCATTCTATTTCTATTTAGTGATTATAATCTGTGCACAGCTTTTACTTCTATATCTAGATTTTTACTTTTTGTTCTGTTCGCACATTTTAAAAGGAAATAGTACACAAAATTGTTCAATAAGTTTCAAAAAATATGAATAGCAAAGAGAACAACGGTCTTGGCATGAATTTCAATAAGAGTTATCCGGATGAGAATTGCAGCTACTGTTCTGGCGATTCCCTAATCGAATCAAATGTGGAGGAAGAGCAACCGATACGTGTTCGTGATATGATAAATCTGTATAATTTTGCACAAAGTAAGAATCAGGAATTGTCGCAGGCAAAATCGGTTTACTTTGGTGGTTTAAAGGACACGTCACAAGATTTCAATGAGGTGGAGTGTGAACAGCACCAGGAACAGGAATGTTGCAATGGCATTTATTTAACCGATACCCAACCCGGTGGCAGGTGAGATCCATACCAAAAGTGTACTAACTTAACTCTAAAATTAATCTCATAAATTAGCCAACTGTATAATAGTAAACCGGGCACCTTTCGTTTAACCACATCAGATGATCAAACATCAATGCATCAATCGCTAAAAGGAAACGGTGCGGGCGGTGAAGCGATTGAGAAATCATATCAAAGTAAGACCACCATAAGACGCACCGAACAAGGTAATATATCTTCAATGAGAAGTAGTTATTAGACTCTCAAGGTTACTCTTTAAATTTGATTAACTACCCTTAACTATTCTCATCTCTAGTTAGTTTTTAATAGATATAAAAGCCAAAATCACTGTTTTATCTATACTTTTCTCTGCTTATCTTTTCTCCCTCAGGCGTACGCATTATTATCGACATCTTTTTCGATAAGCCAGATAGCGACATTGATATCAAAGGCAGCCGTGTGGAGACAGATATACCAGAGAGTCGTATATTGGCCGATTTCCAGCAACATTCGTTGGCTCAGCACTCACAGCAAATCAATCAATCACCCAATGTTTAATGTTTATTAGTTTATTTCATTTCTAATTTTCTAATTTCATAGAACGCCACAAAATTTCATGTTACGTATACGCAATGTTAGACTTTTTGTTTGCTAACAACAACATAAAGAAACGCGTTCATCATTGAATATTAGTTTTTCTTTTCTATTTTTTGTGTAAGGTTTTTTTTTCGCCAGAGATTCGACTTCCTGCCAAGCCGCAGCCCGTCACGACTAAAAAACTGAAGGAAAACAAAAATTGAAAGAAAACAAAAAGTCAAATAATAAACGCTGCATTCAAAAGCAACAGCAACAGTCAACAGTCATATGAATATGAACCTAGAAATTCAATGAGGCAACACGCCAATGCAGCCCAAAATGAAAATGAAAAAGAAATCCCCAAAGCAGCCCCAGATGAGGCATACCCCTAAGTACCCCAAAAAGTCTATACTTGGTAGCATTGGGTTACCAAAATGCAGTTCTTTCTCGGGTTTTGCCTCACGACAAAAAGGGCTTTGAAAGGCGGCACAACAACTAAGTAAATAAACGGCATGAATTGAAAATGCAAAATCTCCTCTTACAAAATTCACTGAAATCTGAAGACGATGCCGACGACGATGACGATGATGGCGATGATGGCGATAGAGGAGACGCCAACGCTCGAGAAGATGAAGATGATGATGGTGATGATGACTGTATGTATGGAGTACTCGTTGTTAAAGTGTCAGTTAAGACAGTTTCGTAATCCGCTGCCTAATCTAACTTGGATCTGGCAACGTGTGTTTGTTTCTTTGCTTCTCTTCTCGATCGCTCTATTTAGCCAACTTTGTTTGGCCATCCAATAAATTAGGCAAATAAACACACACAGAGAGCATTTTCGGTGAAGGGTTCAACCTAAACGGTGGCATACCCGACACTAATAACCCCAATCCCAATCCGAAACTGCTGTGTACACTGTACTCTGTACACTGTACATTGCAAATGAAAATCAAATTGTAGCTGCAATGTTAACGCTTTGTTGACTGCCCAACCAACTCTGGGCCCAAACTACACTCCGCTCGTTGTGGCTCGGCTCGGCTTTAACTGAGCTGCCCACTCGGCTAAAAGATAGAAACATTCAGACGAACTTTGCAGCAGCTTTGCCTTCGGCTATTAACGAAGATGTTTAATGCACAGTGGTTACAAATACAGCTGAATTGATTTTTGCCTAGAGCAATTTATTAAATGTTTTTTTGGCTTTGTGATTTATAATTAATTATTTAAATTGTAAGTTTTTAGCGACCTTTGTTAATTGGAGAGTTTAAATAATAATAATAATTTTAATAATTTAATAACCAACTAATTGTCGAAATGACAGAATTAAAACTATGTTTAAATCAACAGCAACAATGTTTTTGATAATGTGCAAATGATATTACAAGTTTACAACCTTAACTTTGTTATCAAAAACATTGTTGCTGTTGATTAGAATTAGAATTAGACTATTCGATCTCGAGTCAGCTAAAACTCTCCAATTATTAATTATTTAAGTTGACAATGTCATTAAGGATACTATGGTACAAAATAATACTTCACTTCAAATATTTCATTAATTATTTCAATTTTTCTTACGACATCTATAGTTTAAAATATTTAAATAAGATTAATGAAATTACATCCTAAATAAATAACTAATTTATACAAGTTAAAGTCATGTAGTTATTTATAATTATGAACAAAGTACCGAATACTAAAACCGAGTATTATTTTTCTTTCGAAAACATCACTCATTTATAAATAAAAAATTTGTTTTTTTTTAAATTTTTTTTATTTATTAGCCAATATAGTAGGCTTCGAAAAATCATTAAACTTTTGTTCCCTACTAAAATTATTTAATACAATAAATCATCTCAAAGTTGTATGTTAGTTTTGTGCTAATTGTATGAGCATGGCTCATATGTATTATTTATTATAATAACTACTAAGATATAAATATGGCTGCAATACCTGTAATTAATTTACTTTGAAAGCTACATAAATTTAAAGAGATAAGATTAGTACTTTAATTATGTAGATTTCTGCAGGAGTAAGTCAACAAAACTAACCGCATCTGGAAATACGTTTGTTTTTTGAACAATATTGTTCTAATTAATGATAATGAATAGATGATAAGACAATTATATCTAATTTGCATTATCTAAAGATATTTATTGTTTTTAATATAATTTAATCAATACTATATCTAAATGTATACATATAATTGGTTATATTGGCTGAAGGATTGTAATTTTTTTTTCAGTTCTTTTTACAGGGATTAAAGTCGTTAACTGAAACCAATTCATTCCCTGCCTATAACCAATCGATATTTGATTGTAACTGATCGATCTCAGTTAAAGCGTGAAGCGTGTGCAATTTGCCCCACTGTGCACACTGCTGATGACGTCGCGACGTTTGCTTGGCTTGGCGCTTCTTTTGTGCGGCGTCTAGCGGGCGGACTTCGCTAGCGGCCTAATGTGAATTTTAAGCCAAGTTGAGTGCATTCGCAGGCATCAGTTCTGTTTGAGACGTCGTTCGATGCGGTTGACGTAGCGGAAATTACAAATAAAATAACAAAAAAAAAGATACAAAGATTGAGATACAAAAAGTAAAGCGCGCGTCGTTTGAAGTTTGAAGTGCAAGAAGAAGTCGGAGAGCTGAGCTCAGTGTGGCATCGGAATCGATAGGCATTAAGTGTTAATGGCATACCGTAATAAATATATAATTTATGCCAATTGAATCTTTGGATCTTTGAATCGAAAAACATCAACAGCATCGACATCGACATTATCGTGATTGAAACTAATTTGGCGCGTGTGCTCTTGACTTTGTTTCGGTTTTTCTATTACAAATTCTAAATCGAGCTGACATTTGATCTTTTGGGAAAGATCAGCGCGATGTGTAAATAGTACTAACTAGATCTAACATATGGCATATTATTCATAGCCCAACCTACGCAACACCATTACCGTTAATTTGTTTTTCAACTTCAAGTCGAAGGTAAAGCCGTAAAAAAGCCAATCTGATTGTCTCAGCTTGTTGCCATCTTAATAACTTCCTCTCGACAATTAGATACAAAAAAAGATTTAGAAAAAATTCCAACTATGGATCGGCTCAAGTCGTAATCAACCTGTAATGCCAGCTAATTGGTACAGTAATTGTTTATTTGTTGTTGCAACAACAGCAGCTAAGTTTTGGTTGCATCTTCGGGCTTTATAGTTCGTAAAATGCTCTTTCTGTGGAAATTTGCTGGCCAAAAATGTCAAATAGGCTTTGCTGGTTTAGTTTGCTGCCAGGCACAAAAAACAACCAATACAACAACAATCACATTAACAACAACAACAACGACGGCAATAAAAAACGAAACCAGCATCACGAGCTGAGGATAAAGTTGCAACAAATATTTGTTGCAAGTTGCCGTTTGTTGTCAGAAAGGTCAAGACAGGGAAATACCACACCGAATCACGGGACCACAATTATTCAAGCTATTGCTATTGGCTCTGTGGATGCAACATTCGAATGTTGCACGCATTCAAAAATCTGATCTTGTTAATAGATTACAAAACAAGAACAACAACAAAAATACCGCCAAACTTAATATTCAAATTGGATAACCAAACTATTTTGAATTCAAATATCTGTTGGAATTTTTAATATACATAATATAGATTGAATTTAGATTTCGTTATGGTAGCAGTCACTCAAGGAAAGCCAGTCAAAATATTCCCATTAACAGTGTTTTGATTAAAAGATACCCTATTCATATTCAATTGTAAATCATCAATCTCACGGTTAAGATTTAACTGTATCACAAATTTAAATAAGTAGGTAGCGATGTCCGTTATTAATATTAAATTTAATTAAAAAACATGTTTAATAAATGGATTGAATTATATTTTGATGCATCAAAGTGATGTGTCCAGTTTACAGGGTATACAAATATATCTCAATGTTCATAACTGTAAGAAAAGTTAAAGAAATTTAAATTTGTATTTAACTCCTTAAATGTTAGAAATTTATGATTCGATACATCAAAGTAGCTACCACTAGTGATGAGTCCAGTTTACAGGGTATACAAATGTAGTTCGTAGTTCATAACTGTGACAAAAGTTAAAGAGTGTTTGACTGGAAGATTCCATGAATTTCATTGAATTTTATATTTAACTCTTTAAATGTTTAGTTTTATAATTCGATACATCAAAGTAGCTACGAACCATTTGAGGTGTCCAGTTTGCAGGGTATACAAATGTAGCTTAGAGCTCATAACTGTAAGAGAAGTTGGAAAGTGTATGACCAGAAGATTCCCAGTATTTCATTGAATGTTCGAATTATTCTATAGAATTCTAGAATTATAAATCGACATATCAAAGTAGCTACTCTTATTTACGCATGCCACCCATTTCAAGTGTCCAGTTTGCAGGGTATACAAATGTAGTTCAAAGTTCAACTTGGCTTATTTGGAAAGCTTGGAAAGCAGCAACAAATGCATTTTTGGTTGCACGACAAGCTTCAAGTCTCATCCAATCGTGTGTGTGTGTGTGTTTTTTTGTGTGTGAAGTTGCAAGGTTGCAAAATTGAATTGTAGGTGGAGGTCGAGGCAGAAGCTGAAGCAGAGGCAACAACAACAACAACAACAACGGCAACAACAACAAATGCGTTGCTAATTCTGCCAGCCATAAAATAGCAACAATTTATGCCGTTTGCTGTCAGGCAAACGATTGTAATTGTAATTGTTTTCGTTAACATTTTTGCTGTTGTTAAATTACAATTAATTACGAACTTGGCTAAAAATCGAAAATTGTTTTCACCCTGCAACTTTGTTGTCAGCTCGGCTCGGCTCGGCCATTGTTAAGCGATTTTGGGTGGAAAGTAAATCGAATTACGCAAAAGATTGACAACAATTGAAGGCATAATTGGGAGTCGTCGCTTTCCAGCAAATTATACAACTCCCAACTACTTACAATATTTACTTAACACTTTCAGTTCAGTAATTAACACCGCGTAAAACGACAATTGATTCGGAAGCAGACAAAAAGTGCTCACAAATAAAGAGGAAACAATAATAAAAATGAAAATGAAAGATTTTCGACTTTTGGGTCTCGCATTATTCTGCTTCACGCTATTTTTGGACTGTGAGGTAAGTTTCGAAAACCCAGAGGGCAATACTTATATGACTAAGTAGATACTAGATACACCTACCTGGTGAACCTTTAAGCAATGCATAATCTCGAGATGATGTTGTTCACAAAACACGTGAGCATTGAAATGCAAATTGCAAATTACAAATTAATTTCTATTCAAATTATATAAGTATTTAAACATTGTATTTATTTTCATTTTGCGCACAGTGTAAGTGTCTATTAGCGTGTTAGAGATTGTGTAGTAATTAATTGTTTAAATAATATACAAAATACTTACATACCAATGATTCCATGTTTATTGAATTAATTAATTCCCTGAGGCGTTTGTTTATCAGTCGGATCGAATCTAGGTAAAAGTTAGAAATTGTTTAGCATCAGACCATAAATCAGTTAAGGTTGTAAATAATCATCATTAAATGCTCGTTAACATTTGATTTGTTTATATTCAATTAACACTCTTTAAGTGTCACATAAAATCCTCATATTAATGCCAAACATTAGCCATTACATTAATTAATTAACACATAAAAAACCAATCACTTATCTTTAATTTTTGAAGATTTTTAATCTTTAATCAAATCCGCCAGCTAAGTTTATGCAGATTTATAATGTATTATTTTTTTATTATTAGCTGAGAGACCAGTTTTAATAATTTTATAGCAATAGACAAATCTTACAGATCTGATGACTGAGCACATAATCATACTTAACATATATCGTGATTAAATTATTGTTTATATTACTTCGAGTATAAATTGCAAGATATATTTGTTTTCTCATCTATTCAAATTACTTTATAACTATCTATTCAAAAATATTTATGCAAATAGAGAAAGAAACATGCATTAAGTACTTCTCTAGATCGATTAGATTATAATTAACTTACTTGATTTAATTGGCAATACTTTTAAGACAATTTTAGATAATTTTATTATCAATTTAACGAATATCATTGATGGATTAATCTTATTAAAGTACTTCTAAGACAATTATATAAATTTAAAGTATCAATTTTAGCCAATTTTATAAACGGAATAGTTATATTAAGATTAAACTTGAGTTACTCTTTCTTTTTCTTAGATTTAGGCCCAATTATTAAATGTTCATGATAGATATATTTGAATTGGTGTCTATAGATTTTACGACAGTTTATTTGATTAGGTATTTGAGATCTTATATGTATAGGCAATGATAAAATGGTCTAGTTATTAGCTTAGACTTTCTTATTATATATCTTATTTCTCCCTTAAAGTCTTTTTCTATTTGATAGATAAGTTTGAATTAGTTAGATTTTGATTAGATTTTACTTCAGTTTATTTGGATAGGTATTGGAGGCCTTATATATACAATGATAAAATGGTCTTTACTCCTACTAGTTATTAGCTTAGACTTTCTCACTCTCTTTCTTATTTCTCACTTAAAGTCGTTTTTCTATTCTCTATTAATTATAGTACGCTTTTATGTTAATTACTCGCATTTAATCATACGTTCCGCAATTTGTGTGTTTGCCACATTAAACTGTCCGTTAAAATGCTGTTTATAATTTTGCAAAATGCCCTCCGCTGTGGCAACTGGACATATACCTACTATACTATATGTATAGCCCCTCAACTTTGACAGCGTATTTTTTTCATCTACTTCTTCTATTTGAAGTTGTGCTTCTTTTTTTGTTTCTTCTGCTTTATCTTCTTTTGGCGTCACTTCCCAAGTGCTTTTTGAGCAACGGCGGAAAATGTTGTAATTTTGCGCTCTTTACGCTTTGTTTCATTTTTAATTTATTCTATGGGTGTCTATGTGAGTGCACCTACTACTATTCATTCATTCATTCACACACATGACACAGCTTCAGCTTAGCTACAACAACAACAACAGTAACAACAATATTAGCAAAGGTCTTCAAGCATATTTAAAACAAAGACGCAGCCGCTGACGTTGACCAAGTGACCTTTTTACTGACACTTTTGCACCACCACCACCACCACCAACAACAAAGGCGAAAACACAACAACAACAACAACAAAAATGGGTTAAGAAAAAAGTTTGTTGCTTCTTTTCGCTTTCAGACAAGAAATTAAAATAAAAAACTGTAAAACGCTAAATGAAGATGAAGTTAAAGTTAAAGTTAAAGTCAAATTTATGAAGTTGGGTAATAGGCCATTCGCCTCGGTTCAAACTTTAAATAGCACTAAAACGTCTCGTCAAATTTTTAAATTGTAAAACAACAATATGAAATGCTATTAACTATTTAAAATTACCTTACAAGTATACAAGTATTCACAGCAAGAGATCAAATTACATAAATTATCAAGTATACGCCGAGTTATCCATTAGTTACAGCACTTTTCGAATGTCAAATTGCTTGAACTTTCTGTTTCTGTTTTCTGTTTAGCTCCCACTTTAAGCATTTAACACAGCCAGAGCCAACAGCTTCCAGAGTGAGTTCTCTGATTTACCAGTTACCTCTGCTCATAAACAATGTCTGTCAATTCCCTTATATAGCAAAACATGCAAATCAATTCCAAGCCCACAGACTCTTTCAAATGAATGCTTATCACATACCTTAAATGTAATTCGAAGAGGAAACGCTACCAAATAAGTTGTAACGTAAAAGTGTTGAGAGCTATCGAATTAACCAAAAAAAATGTGATCCAGTTAATGAGTGAACGTCTATAGGATACCATGTAGAATGTGCAAAGTGGTAACATATTGTATTACATAAAAGCTAAATTAGTAGTAGAATTAGCAGTGAACAATATGTTAAAGCAGCTATAGAACTTGCAGAAGTTATAGCATAAATAAGAGCAGTGGTGGTAAATAGTAACGTTAGTAGTAGTAGAACGAATAAAAGTAATAGTATTATTAGTAGTAGTTTTTTATTAGAGCAAAGAAATAACTATGAATGTCTTAGATGTATAAGTAGTAGTAGTAGTAGTAGTATAGTAGTAGCAGTAATAGTAGTAGTAGAATCAATAGAACTAATAGTATTATTAGAAGTAGTCTTTAGATCAAAAGTAGTAAGTAGTAAAGAAATAAATAGGAACTCTTAACTGTAGTAGTAGGAATAGTAGTATAATTCGTGGTAGTAGTGGTAATAGTAGTAGAAGTAGTTGTATTAGTAGTAGTGAAACCAATAAAAGTAATAGTATTATTAGTAGTATTAAGAGCTGAAGTAGTAGTAAAGAAATAATTAAGAGTATCTGAATCTCTTATAAGTAAGAAGTTTTCCTTTATTCATCAAACCCAGAAGACTTCTCAAGATTTAATCCATCTTCACTCTACAAACGTGTATGTGATATAATATACCCCAATTTAATAAGCAATTCACAGAGTATAAGAACCACAAAATGGTTACACATTCTTAAAGTCAACGTTCGTAATCTGGGCCACATTAAATTTCAAAATAGAAGATGTCATAATTTGAGAATCGGTTCAAAGTTAAAATCTTAAGAAGTACATATCTGTCGGATTTTTCTTTTTAATGGAATTTATAGAGAATTGAAAGTTAAGCGAGGAATTTGAAGGGTCTTGCAAAAAAAATAAACACTCATAAAAAGTGAAGACAAGTTTTATCCAGCAAAAAAGCATCAGTTGTCCAGCAGATGAATATTTGTTTTATTGTAGTTTTTTTCTTTTGCTTCTTGTTATATTATATAAGTTTTGGCAAGTTGTAGGGCGAGCATGGGTTGATGTGTGTTTTGTTATATTGTTTCTGAGTGCTTGGGAAAATATTTTTCCATTTTTCACGGACTCTGCATGAGGCACGGAAGCTTCACACGTCGGTCGCACAAGACACAAGACACAGTGGCAGATTTCGATAAGTCATTGGGCTATAATTTGCGACTTGGTAGCGACAACATCTGAACACTTTTTTCTATATAATTAAAGAAAACATAAAAAAATATAACTACATATATACAAACATACAAATATGTATATGTAGGTATGTACAGATCCCTAGATGTATACAAAGTTGACATTTCACACAACAGCATCAGGTCGCATTGAGCCGAGTCTGTCTGAGTCTGTCTGAGTCTGTGTTGCAAGCAACCGTGGCAGCATGTGCCAAGTTATGACATCACTACAATTCATCACTTGTTGGACCACAGCCGGCGGAGGCAACACAACAACACAGTGCAACGAGTACTCGTTTGAGTACTCATACGATAGATATTGATCAGCAACGGGTATCATTTGTTTAGATTCGCTAATAGCTTTTCCGCTTGGGAAAGCAGCCAAAAGGTATTCTTTTATAAGGGAACCACATAACAGATAATGACAGGAGGAAAACCTGGTATCAACTCAACATGGGTAAATTTGTAGCTAAAGTTAACTCTATGTGTACCTTTTTTAATTCTACACAAGGAAGAAAGCTAGAAACTCATTTTGAAAAGAGTCAGGATGGAAAATATGGAGAATTGAGGAAAGTTAGCTTAATACTATATTTTGATTATATATTATTCTTTTTTTATTGTATAACAAAATAGTAACATTTTTCGAAATGAATGAATGAATTTTATCTAAGGTGAACAGAAACAGATCAGGAAGCTTGAATCTAATTTTGAATAGAGTTAGGATGGAAAATACAGAGAAATCAGACAAGTTAGCTAGTGAGACTATTGAATACTTTCTTTTATGTACATATATTTAATTTTATTATTTTTTATTCTAAAACAAAAATAGTTATATGAATGAATTCTATCTAAGATGAGCAGGAACAGAAACAGGAAGCTTGAATCGAATTTTGAATGTATACAGTTAGGATGAAAAATAGGAAAAATTAAGGAAAGTTAGCCTAAGACTATTGTATACTTTCTTTAAATTACATTTTATTCTATTATAGTTTATTGTATAACAAAAATTGCTGAATATTATCTACTTAAATGGAACTCTATTTGCATGTCCTCCTATTCTACACAAGCGTGAAGGTGGAAATTATATAAAATCAGCAATTTTTCTAAATAAAATAGTTAGGATAGAAAATTGGAAAAAAAACAGAATCCGCGAAGTGTGGGAAATGGGTATTAAAGTCTATATCAATTTAATTAATAATCCACTCACATGGTAATCTCCCTTAGTGTCAAAATGCCAACACAGTCTCAGGTGGAACACGTCAAATGCAGAAGACTTCCTTTTCATGCGCAGGACGACCCGCTGGGTACTATGCGGACGTGGAAACTGGATGCCAGGTGAGTTTTAAACTCTCATATAACTATTTTTGATTATATTTAAACAATCTTATTGCTTAGGTCTATCATATGTGCGATGGTCTCGGTCGACAGTTCAGCTATACTTGTCCCAATACGACACTCTTCCAGCAGCGCATGTTGATCTGTGATCATTGGTATATGGTCAACTGCTCCAAGGCGGAGAGTAACTATGCTGCCAATCTGCTAATTGGTAAGACAAGCTGATTAGGGAAATGAATTCCGATCTGTATACTCTTTGATTTACAGGTCAACGAGATAAACCCTTTGTCAATGATGAGGAGAACAATTTGCGCACACCACGTCCAGATCTGCTCGATCGTCCCTATGCACCGGACTATGCCGGTGAATCCTTCAGAAGCCAATACAAGGTGAGTGTTTGTTTCTATAATTATTATAAATCCTTTAGCTGAATTCCCTCTTTTCCTCCTCCTGTGTAGCAACTGACGCCCAGTCAAAATCAAATACGCGATGACAGCTCAAAGGGATCGGCCAAATTGGATTCACAACTACCACAAAATGGTCAAACACGCTGGCGCATTCCACCTCCAAGTCGCACCATATTGCCACCAGCCTATGAGCCACAGATTGAGTTGACCAGCACCACGACCAGGCCAAGATCGAGCACCATCAGCACCACCAGAACCACCACGAGACGACCCAGCTCAACTCTGCCACCAGTGACAAAGCGCACAGAGGCACTGCATCAGCGAAAGTCAACGCTGTTTGTCTCCGATTTGGACACTGATGATCTGGGCACCAGTCACAGCACAAGGTACAATACTTCGGCGGACTTTAACTCGGTTGAGCTGGGCTCGGGAAACATCAAGAAGAACAGCACCAAGTTGGTCCAATTCGTCAAGGCGCCATCGAAAATCTATGAGCCACCTTTTGTATATCCCATTTACAATCAGGATGAAGTACAGCCGGCAACAGAAACATTGCGCACCTCCTCGGCGGCACCTTTTAGCACCTCCTCGACTCAGATTCGTTACACAACAGGAGCCACTGTAGTCAGCACCACCGCTCGACCCATAAGTCGACCCACCACATTCGCGGGACAACCTTTCTCCTACTCCACGCTCTCCTCAACGATGAGCCCCACAGCCAATAGCTACCGTCCAGCTGTCAACGAGAATCGCACTCCAACTCCTGCCCAGAGTTTCCGTCTGGCCACGCCCTCATCGACAGTGGCGCCCAGAGTAGTACCACAAAAGGCAGAGCTACCCTTCAATGATCTGTTGCCACCATTTGTGGAGTTTGTGCCACATGATATTGCCACCACGCAAGGACCACCGATTTACTACGAATGGAAGGTGCCTGCAAATGGTCTGGAGCCACCAAAATTGGATCCACCGATTGGTGTTGATGGTCGCGAGTATCCAGAGACCACGGGAGACTATAGCAACAAAGTTGGCAAGCCGGATTACTTTAACAGTAAACTTAATGACATTGCCGGCCAGAGTTTGGCTACCAAACGACTGCCAAGTTCCCGATCCATCAAAGCCAATGAGCTGCCAGTGGCGGCCACAGAGAAGGCACAACGACGCTCAGATGTGGTCACCAGCTCCGGTTCCGGCTCGAGTTCCACATCCGCAGATATTACGCAACTGCGCAAGCAACTGTTGATACCAGAATATGCCTTCCCATTGGAGCAAATTGGACGCACTGGTTATGCACCTGGTTCAAGTGCTGCCGGGGATTTATACAACTCCTTTCAACTAAAGATTCCAGAACGTCGCAGCAGCAGCAGTGGCAGCAGCATCCTCAGTAGCAGCACCAGCAACATTGGAGTCTCGGCTAATGGCAGATGGTTTGGCGAGAATCCCAAGTGCCCCGAGTGCCATCCATCGTTTGTGCTGCCCGGCACCTGCGAGCCCTGCCTCCGTAGATAGATTTAAATCTTAAGGTTCCATTGCAACAGCAACTACTTTTAGTATTAGACGACATCCAAAAGCTGCTCTCACAACTGATGATGGAACTTATACACGTTCTGTTTGTTTGCATCGGTTAAAAGCCGATGGTGTGAGGGTAGCTTTTTCCCACTTTATTCCACGCCCTTAACACAAAAAGGGATGGTGCATCTTTCATGCATTTAAATGTTAATTTTATTGTATATTCACAGTAAAAATAATGCGCATTAAATAGTGTGTAAAATTAACGTAGTATTTTCTCAACAATTCTGAACTTTTTGATCCACAAATTGCCTACGTTCAAGGTGGTAAGTATGCATCTAAGTAATGGATCTATATATTAACTGTTTATAACAATATTCAATATTAGCTGCAAATTGCAAAGTTATCCTTCCTCATCTTCTTGCCTAAAACGGCAGACTAACTTTAACTGCTTAAAGGACAGATTACATTCATAAATATATATATTTGTTTAGAGATGGGCTTAACAGAAATTGGAGTATTGAATAGGCTTATATAAAATATACATTTTCTTCTGTATTTCATTGTGACATCAATTCACTTGTGATTCACATGTGACTGTACAACATTCATACGAGTATTCATTGTGATTCAGTGCATTTTGTAACTTTCCATCACTATTTTCAAATGGGATTATTTCCCAATGTTCACTTTGCCCATCTCCAACTTCTATAATGTTTAACAGATTCAAATCTAACATGTGCAACATTGATAAGTGCATTTTAAGGCACAATTTGTGGGCACATTCTATGTGCATTTTCAATTCCATATAGTGGTATATATATGTTTGCTTGATGGAACATTTCCCGCTCCTCTCAAATCTCATTTCTCTCTACGCCTAGGTACAAATTAAAACAACTGAAAAAACTACTGATTTATGCATGCCTATTTCATGTGTAGACACACTCAAAAGAACTTAAGGGAACTACATAAATCTCTGGCGAACATACACAAAACATGGTTAGAAACTTTTGACTAGCACTTTATCGCCTCTGCCAACTGGAGGCGCACTTTATGGTTCATAGAAATAGACACTGGGTGTCCAGGGCTGTTGGGCACCCACCCTCAACTCCGGATGGGCATTGACCATAGCATTACAGGTGTTTCTTTCATTTCCGGGAAACTCCTCTCCGATTGCCAGTGTTCGCAATATAATTTGATGACGCTTCGACACATTCACATTGCTCACAACGCCAGCCACATGACGGTGGCTATAGAATCGATTTGTCAGGTGTCCATCCACATAGATCTAGGAAATTTTTTAGTTATATTAGTGTTTGAAAAAGTGTTTTCCTTCCCATCGTGCTCACCTCGTAGCCACCAACTCCGAGGCAGTCGTGCAACTCCCAACGAACGTAGAGAGCTTTACATCCCAGACTGGAGACATCGGAAATGGTCACCGGGAAACTCTCCCCCGGCGCATTACCCAAACACGGCGATGGTTTTGGAGTCTGTTGAAAAAGAAAAATAAATGTAATCTCTTAAAAAATAAACTGAGTGGCAAATTTACCTTTGGTTTTGTTTGATTTTTCTTCATCACATGCTCCATGGCTTGCAAATCGAATACGACGGAATCAATAAAGAATTTCTGCAAGATGGAGTCAAGTTAAAGTGAGAGGATCTCATTTCTCATTTTTAAGTATATATATTTACCATTTCAGCAACGGGATCGTAGGCAGAATCCAAAGCCTTGGATACAGTCTTGCATTGATTGTCACAGACGAGAGCACGACAATGACAGCAAAGACAGGATTGATTTGGGGATGATCGATCCCCACGATCACCATCTGCATTACCCCCATAATCCTCTTCCTCTTGTTCCTCTCCACACAGTTCACACATCCTTCGTAGCAGATACTCGCAGAGCAGACGCTCTCGATCCGTAAGTGGACTCAATGGATCATTCGCATCCAGCTCGCATAATTGGCAAGACTTCCCGGTACCCTGGGGACTCTGGGATGATGCCTCTTCAGGTCCTCCGCTGGGCTGAGGAGATGCTTTAGGCTCTGAGCAGAGCGGTGAAGATGACACTTCAATTTCTGGGCTGGGTTGAGCTGCCTTAGGCTCTGAGCCGACCCGTGATGATGCCTCTTCAATTCCTGGACAAAGTTGAGAGGCTGAAGATGCTACAGGTTTTGCGCTGACCCGAGATGACGACTCAGGGCAAACCTCGGGCTCTGGTAATGCTTGAGGTTCGGAGCTGATCCTTGCGGAAGCTGCAGGTTCATCGTTGAGCTGTGCTTCATCTGGTGAAGGAATCTGACTGGGACTTTTCATTGTAGATAGAGTGCCAGCAGAAGTCTCATAGGGTGTCACGAATCGGGCATCGACATCGGTGTAACAACTGCAAAACATCGGATCAGTTTGCACGTTAGGTTCAGACACTTCAGGTGGACTTCTCCGATGTGGATTAAAGTCGGGATCAACCTCAAAGCCGCCTATTTCCGTCACTTGAAATGTTTTCCGTTGTGGAGGAAAGCAAGTCTGGAGATATTGTTCCATTTGATCTAAGCATTCCATGCGTTTGATATCTGCCTCGGATTTATCCTGATTCGGAACGGATCGTCCACCCCTTTGTACAGCTTCCATGCAATCTTCATATGATAATTTCGGTGGCTTTGATTCATCTTCCTCTTGGCGCAACATCTGAGTTAACTCACGGATAATTTCCTGAGCCACTTCGCAACGATTCACTGAAGGATCTTGTTCTTTACTGGTCACCAGGTTCACCATTTTTAATAGTCGATCTCTACCGCTATTCTGACTTCCACTCGATAGTTTATCGTAGGTCGATTTATCGACACACACTGTGGTGTTGCAACTCATGACAACACCAACACATTCCGACTCCAAGCAACAGTCCTCATACTTGGATGTTTGCTTCGATCTTGTTGATTCATTGTCACATAAACAACTCATTGCGCTTTTCATTAAGGTTTTCTGTGATCTCAGTGTTCGATCCGATTGTGATCCGATTGATTTATAGTCCGTTGGGTATCCCTGCTGAGATTTAAGATCGCCACTGAAAGCCTTGGAGCAAATGCAGCTGCTTGACTTCGATTTCTTTGTCGTCCCTTCAACCAGGTCGCGGGATGAACCCGCAACTGAAGCATAATCTTCTTTGACCGTCAACGATGTCTGCGACGAAGATGGACAATCGCAGAATCCTTCGGCCTTCATGAACACAACTTTTGTGCCTTGGGATGGTGTAAAGCACGACTTGTAATTGGGCTCCGCTTCCCCATCAGCTGCTGAGACCAGACAAGGATCAGCTGCGGAAATATCGCAATCCAAATTGCTTTCCTCGAGTCGAGCAAATGGAGGTCCATCGCGTTCCGTTTGACCCAAGTTGGCTCTTTGTTCCGGCGAGCACAGACAAGTTACCTTGGCCATAACCGAACGGGAACGGGAAGTGGTTTGATCCGTGTTTGACGACTTACTGTCTTGACAGTAACCACATGAACAAGAAGGTTTGTTTGACTTCATACTCGTCCACGGAGTTGCAGTCTCAGTGGCCTGCATGGCTTGGGAACCCCTCTCCATGCTGGATAAGAGATTACTGGTATTCACATCGATGGAAGCCATAATTTGGTTGGCACGGGAACATGTTTGGGACTTGGATGATTCAATTGGCATCGGATCACATCCACAGCTCTTATCCGATTGGGCACTCTTCCAAGTTGAGCCTGGGTTTGGGTTACTCTCCATGGAAACGAAGCCTGTCTTATCCGATTGAGCACTTTTCCAAGTTGAACCTGGGATTGGGTTACTTTCCATGCAAACGAACCCGGTGTTGGAGGGTTCAATCTTATTGTTCTGAAAACTCGGATCACAGGCACAAGATTTGTCCGATTGCACACTTCTCCAAGCAGGATTACTCGCTGCGATGGAGCAATGTGTATCCTTGGAACGAGCACTCTGAAAGTTGGTGCCATCATTCGACTTGTCGTTGGTAAACTGTCCCATTTCAATATCGATTGTCGTCGGACCATTGACATAATCCTTCATGGGACAATAGACGACTGGGACACAAGGAGCACTCCTACTCTGTTCACAACATGGCAAGGATTGTGTGCTCAGTGTATATTTCACAATGGTGCGAGCTGTAGAGGATTTGCATACGCACTTGGCATATTTACTTTGGCCGGACTCGGAATTAAGCGGTGGACAACCTGAGCCTGAACTCGGTGCTGGTGTGAAATTCATATTGCGAGCTCTGGAAGATTTACAGCTGCATTTGGAGGGCATAGATTCAGCTTGCTTTGATTTACTTGGACTGTAACTCTTTAGTGGACAAAAGACAGAAGCCTCCGACTCCAAGCTATACCACAAGGTGGTGTCCTGACTTGGTTGTGTGCTCTGCTTGGAGCAACTCGGCTGAAATGCACTCGATGCTGCTTTACAAATAATGGGCATCGATTTGGAGGGACTAGGAATCAGTGCAGGATCCCCACAATCGCATTTCCCACTCTTGATCGATGGAATCGTTGGCGCCGATGGACGACGATTGACATCATCATGGTAGGCATCGGAGGCTTGATCATTCATAACATCCTGCTTCCCATATTGCGTGGGATATCGTATGTTGCCCATGGCATTGAGATCCTGCTTCAAATCTGTCTGCGATGGTGAATCCTGTGTCTTGTTATCTCCTCGCTTTCGCATGTACTGATCAAAAAGGAAGGATGTGTCCGTCTGAGAGGGTTTACTGGGTATGTTTGCCTCGAGTTTACTTTGATTGTGATCCGGCTGTGAAGATTTCTCATTGTTCGATTCCTGCTCAAAGTCCGTTCGATCTGGACGCCATTTATCCTGCAAATACGATTGATCTGTCTGCATCTTCTGGGAGCGTATAGGTGTGTTATCGGGGGTGTTGGCATCGGCATTGGGGAGAGGTGGTCGCTCGTCCTGCATATAAATCAGAGCTGGGCAACCTGCAAAGAAACAGATCAAAGAAATCCAGCATTAATATTACTATCAAATTTTTACAAATTTTATTCTGAAAATTATGGAGATCACAAGAGAAATTCTGTCAATTTGGACATGAGAAACACTTGGAGCATTGGACAAGGAACAGGAACAGGAACAGAAAGAAGGTTATGACAAATGTGGCTGCGGTGGAGCTGCTAGCTCCCTAATCTCGTCCAGCTGTATCTCTGGACCACGAGTTGCATGTTCAGTCGACCACATCTCACAGTTATACAACTCAAGGTATTTGGCCTCAGCCTTCTCCCTGCAAGGACAGAAGTCAAAATAGGATGTCTGACTGCAGGTCTCCCTGTCCTCAAAGTTGGAGAAGATTGTGCCACGTTGCACGCAACGGCAGACCTTAACATTGCTATGACCAAGATTATCGTCAAAGGATCGTCGCTTCCAAGCACACTGACAACAGCCACAATTCCCTGGACAAAACACGTTCCCATCTTCATCCATAATTGGACTAGGACTAAATCGGCAGGGTGAACAATTGGAGAAATCCTGATGCTGTGGCAATGCCATAAAGTAACGTCCCGCCAAGATTGGTGTCTTTGGTGGTGGACTCGATTCAAGCAACTCGGATTCCAATTCTGTTGACCTTTTCGGCAATGGCTGTGGTTCCCATTCAACTTCTTCTTGGCTTTCGGACTCGGATGGACTTTTTGGGGGAGAGCGAGTCTTTGGGGGAGAAAGAGTCCTAGGGGAGGGAAGAGCCGCCACAGGAAGTGGCAGCATCATTGCCTCTTGGGAAACTGATCCAGTTGTTGGGGTTGGAGTACATGTGCCCACAAATACATCCGATTCCACTGTGGATACAGTTTGTGGCTGCTGAGATAGAATCCTACCTGAATGTGAATCTTCATCAAGCGGCCGATGGCAAATGTGACGGGATGATGCTTGGGCGGATCTGGTGCCTAATTGTCCTGTGCTCGGATCGAATTCCAATGGCATTTTCATGGTTACCGGCCGGCCCTGATAGCAACAACTGGGATCACAGTCCTTGGACTCGGTTACCAGACGTGCAGTTATCTCCAGGGTTGCATTGCAGCATTTTCGGCTCGGTTCCAGATTCTTCAACAACATTGGAGCGCATTGGACAACACGTTCCAAGGCTGCACGTATTGCCTCTTGATCATCAAACCTACTGGACGACTTGCAGCTTTTGTCACTATCCCGAAAGCTTAAGCAATCATAGAAGATATCCTCATCGCTGCGATTATCCTTGCACCGAGTGGAGGAACTGATTTCCAGCTGTTGCTGCCGAAGTGAACGCAAACGGATGCAAGTTTCCGGTTTAATGCATTTTGAACACGCGGATCTTTCGGTCATATTTGAATTTAATTTACTTGTGTCCTTGTCCAACGCTAAATGGACTTGATTGATTAATCCAAAATGTGTTCTCAACTGGTATCAAAATTTACATGAAATTTATAATTTGTGTTGTTGACTGTTCAAATAATTAAAACGAAGTGAACTTTACATCTCCCACGTTTGGGAATCAGGTCAATAAAACCTACGCCTACTTTTCATATTTTCTGTATCTTTTAAATTGTTTACTTTATTTTCAAAGCGGGATTCACACGGGATTCACACGGGAAAACGATATCAGGCACCTTTTGCCTGCTCATTAAATCACTTTTCGATAACGATAACAGTTGTCTTCTTCCCGTTTACAAGACATCCGGCCAACGCACCTTGCGTCCACTTTTCCTGACGCCATCATGACGTTGTGTATGCCGACGCATGCCACCAGGTGCTACTCCGAAGCCAGAACGCTGGGAAGCCAGTACGGAATCAGGAACAGCTGCTGGTGCGGGTTTAGTTCCTGCTCCGAAATGTCTATCACCTGCACCCGCACAATGGCTTGAGCCGGGCTGGAATATTGGCAGATTGACCTGACCACTATAAGGATTAAGCTCCATGGGTAGCTTTAATGTGACCGGATCGCCACGCAGTCGACACTGTGCGCTTGGAGGAATTGGACACGACTTGTCCGTTATAAGACGAGCACAAATCTCCAACTGAGCCGGATAGAAGAAAGAACGGGATGTTTCTTTCTCCAAATGATTAGAACAATCGCAATCGCCACCAACACTACGAAGCAGCAATCGTGATGTATTCGTGACACGTTCCAAAGCTTTGCGCATCTCCAAGGATTCATCGAGCTTAGGAAATAACTGATGGCTCCCACTGTAACCGCCGACTGCCCTTAGGACCTGATCACACTTGTCATCCTCCAGATCGAGTTCGCTATCGTCCGTGCTTTGACTATCACTTTCACAATCATAAAAACAATCCTCGAGAAGATTTGCCATTATCTTAAGCTATTCAAATAGTTTCTGAACTTTATTTACACATGCACACACAATTTGGGAAATATATATCAACTGATCAGAACTAATATAACGCCTACTACATGATCTACAAAAGAAACAGCGCCTTCTAAGTTTGGAAAGGAAGTTATCCTGTTACGTCTCCTTCAGGATTCGATTGAGTGGATTAGGTCGTTCCACGGGTAGATAGATGGTACAATAGAATTCCGATTCGACCTTTTGATTATGGAAATTCGTTAGACGCTCATTGATGCGTTCCTCGAGCTGCTGTAGCACAGGGGAATTACAAGGTTTGAAAATGAGTTTCAAAGCACGCACACAGCCCAAGACACCGACGAATACATCATAGCTCTGGAGAGGATTGGCCGCATCACAGACACACGATTGATCTGTGCAGATATCCTGTAGTAGCTCAATATGTTCACGAAACTCTTCGCTACCCTCCCAGAGCTGTAGCACTCGGGATCTGAAGACATCCACCACAAAGTTATCAGCATCTGTGATCCTTGACTGGAGCAGCTCCAGAAATGCACGAGTTCGTGCTGGCAACAATAGTAAACGCTGCTCCACACCCACATTTTCAGCCTGTATGCCAGAATCCTGGGTGTTGCACTGCAGCTCCGTCTGCAGCTCCTCATCCCGCATCTCTGGCGAAGCTTGCACCAATTGGCACTGTGAACTCACGGGCTCCGTTTGGGACAATCCATTCAACTGTGCTCGCTCCCACTGTGGATCAATGATTTCACCGTATTGGGTTCTCGCTGTTAACCCAGATTTATCTGTATGTGCTGTGTGTATCGATGCCATCGAATGGAAGCTGACAAGGGATTTACTACGTGGTCCCTGCAGCAGGATCGGACGACAACTGGCACCACAGAGACGCACTCGACCCCGAAAGATGCGACGATTGACAAAACGTTTGCACTGCCGACGATTGTGGAGCATCCGAGTCTCCATCTTCCTATTCCGTTGCAGTTTTCCCTTGGAATTCATTGCCGTCTTGGACTGTTCCACTTTCTCCCCGTAAACCAGCCGACGCAGTTTCGTGGGCACTTCACAGATCTGTTTCTTAAGCTGTATTCCTATGACACTCATGCCTAGGACAAGGCTAGCACCAGCTGCATCCTGTGTCCTGTGGCTGAATCCGCCACTCACACGGTTCTCAGGATCTCCATCTGTAGCAGGTGACTCTTCAGGGGATGGTTCCGCCTTGACTTCAACTTCCGCCTTCTTTTCAACTTCCTCCTCCTTCTTTTCCCCATCTTCCTTCTTCTTAACTCCCCCTGCCTCCTTCTTAGCCTCCTCCTCCTCTCTCCTCCTCTTGGTCTCACATATGGGAATGGGAATCGGTTCAGCACCCTCACATTCACACTGACTTACCTCGGCTTTCTGGGCACAGAGTATGGTATCCGCCAGCTGTTTCACACTACAGGCTATGGTCTGGAAGTCTCTGTGCGTGGGCAGCTCACGTTCCCGACGCTGTAAGGAAGAAAGATTGACATTAGATCTGTAGAATTATATAGGAAAGAAGCGGTTACCTCTAGGTCACGCAGGGCACAGCCTAATCCTTGAGTAGCCGTCTGGAGATCGTTAATCTCATCCCGCTTGGCACGCTTCTCCGGGCTGTCGTAGAGCTCATCCGCCAGACTGTGTCCCTCGGGGCAGGTGCCCAGCTGTCGTTCCATGCGCTGAATTTGCTCATCCTTGGTGCGGAGTTCATCCTCCAGACAGCAAGCGTGCTCCTCGCAATCCTTTAGCTGTTTCTCCAACTCGGCTATTTTGGTCTCTAGTGTGCCGACTTCCTCCTTCAGCTCGCCATTGGTCACTTCAATGTGCATGAGCTCCTTTTTCAGATCATAGATCTGTTGGCGCAGACAATCCGTCTCCGCCTTCAGCTGCTCCTCCATGCTCTGTTGAAGCTTCTTGGCAAAACTGAGATCGTCCATCAATGCCTGACTGCGTTTCTTCTCGTTTTCCAGCTCCTCGGTGACCGGCTGCAGTAGATCGAGTGCCTGACGTTCTTGTACTGCTCGATTCTCCATTTCCTTTTCCAGGGTGCGATTCGTTTCGATGAGATCACGATGCTCCTTGGTCAGACGTACCAGACACGTCTTAAGTCCATGTTCCGTCTCTTCCAGTTGCTGGATCTTCTCGGCCGCAGCACGGGAATCATCACGCAGACAATCCTGCAGCTTGTTAATCTTTTGCTTTAGACACACCTCTTTGGTACGATAGGCATCCTCGCGAGCCTTATACTCCCGCTCCAAGTCCACCCAATGCGAATCAGCGGTCTCCATGGCCTCATAGTGTCGTGTGTTCAGTTCGTGGAGAGAGGTGCGCAGATTCTTGACCTCCTCCTTCAGATAATTGACCTCACGTGATGTGCTCGGCCCTTGATTAGCATTGTTGGGACTTTTCTTGCAAGGATTACACTTGCAGGCACCGGCTGAGGTGCGATCTGTAGCGGGTATCGATTGCTCATTGCCCATGCTACTGGCTGTGGTTCTGGCCAAGGCCAGCAGACGACAGATGAGCAACAGGGGCAAGGATCGACGCAAACTTTCCAGCTGCTGCCTGGCAAGTTGTCGTTCCGTCTGCAAATGTTGCAACTGGGTTTCGGCCGCACAGAGATCCTCCCGCAGGATGAGACACTCGGCTCGACAATCCCGATACTTGGCCCCGAGTGCGTCCTTGCCAAATTCCAATTCCACGTTCCGTTGACGCAGTATCTCCAACTCTTCCTCGTTGCGCTGCAAATGGAGTCGTGTATCGTTTTCCGCCTCCTCAAACTCGCATTTGGCCTCGTCCAACTGAGCGTTCTGTTCCACCAGCAACTCGACCCGTTCAATCAGATCCTTGACCTGTTTATTGAGTTGCACTTCTCGTTGGAGTCGCTCTGCCAAATGCTTTGCCTGCGCCTCGCCGCTGCTCTCATAGACAAGCAGCTTCCCCTCGAGCTGAATCAGACGCTCCTGATAATAAACCAGATGTGGATGAGGCTCCAATCGATCCCTTTCCAACTCCCTCTCCGATTCGCATTCAACAAAGACGCCGCTCTCACTGAGGCTGCTACTCTGCCACGCAATGTTGCAAGAACGCGTCTGCTGCTTGTTGGGCGTTGAGGGGGCACTGGGCGTGGCACTGTTATTATAGGGCTGAACGGTGGCCACAATCCGACTGCTGTTGTGTCTCGATCCTCTCTCCGACTTTGTCTGCAAATTGGGCTAAGAAAAAAAACCGTCAAATTAACACTTGAATTTTATTTTCAGTTCACAAAAAGTGAAGTTTTCTTTATTCTTTATATTTTTTACTATTGCAGTTGGAAATGTAAATCTTATGGGATTCAATATCGTTTATGTTTCAATAATTGTTTGCTGACTTTTTACTGATTGACTGTCTGATATTTGAGCTATAAGTTGTCCACCTCTGAGGGTGTTAATGGGAAACCCCTTTCTGAGAATTTAATGATTGACTGACTGATATTTAAGCTGATAAGTGACTTATGTCATATTTTTTACTTTAAAAGTCACTTTTTTATCTTTTTTCTGACATGTGAGGGTGTTAATCAGAAACTCTTTGATGGCTTTTGACTGATTAACTGATTGATTAACATTTATCTATGGTGTGAAAAGATCTTTCAATGTTAACTGATCTTAATCGGCACTGACCGAAGCATATTTTAAAGTTCAGATCTGTTTGCCACCTGTGGGAGTGTTAATCAGTAACTAATCGCTTACTACTCTGTGATTGAACTAACTAAATATTGGGATATTTATATTCGTATAAAACTCTAAACTTTAGCTGGATTTATCTCGACCCTTCTTATTGATATAATTAAGCTTTTTCCAGCTCGTTGCTAGCCTGGAACTCTTAATTAAGATTCTTTAACCTAATTTTTAACAGATTTACAGATGTAATTTTAACAATTACACTGATGATATTATGTAAGTTTTGAACTGTAATAATTCTTATTAGGCCTCTAAAACACCTATTACAAGCTGTTTTTCAACTGTAGGTTGTTAAAATTTTACTAATTCCAGGCTTTCGACTGACTGCAAACTAATTAGCCTTTCATTTATGGCTTAAAATAAGCCAAAATGTATTTAGAAAATTGAGTTTTAAATACACACCGATGACTGCCAACTGTCCTGCTCGGCCATGGCATCCAGATCGAGTTGTTGCACACACTGTAGCAACTGTTGCAGGCAACGTTTGTCCTTATCCTCTAACTGTTGTGTACTCTTTCTTAAGAGACTTTCCAATCGCTGACAATGATCCTCACAAGTGCCATCCATCTAGTAAAGATATTGATTAGTAGAGTAATTAAAGCATAGATTTAAGTATTAAATACAGATATCTTTTAACATTTCCTCTGCATTTTCCACTAACAATAAATTTGAGATACTTATTTCCTGGAGTTTGTTTAGCTAGACCAGTTTAAAGTATACTTATGTATCATATGTTATGACAACAGATAAGTGTTACTTTCTATTGTTACAAGTGCAAACACACCTTTTAGTTACAATTAATTATAAACTATAACGACACATGTTTTAGTTTTAATTGAAATGCATTTGAAGCAAAGTCTATTGAACATTTTCCTTTCTATTGAAAGTAAAGTTTTTAAAAACCTGGCTACGAGCATTTAAGAACTATAATAATTTAAGAACTATTCAAGTTGGAAAAGAAGAGATTTTATAAAATATATAAATTAAATTAAAATTTTGGCTTGAATTATGGTTAATTTTTATCACCAATATATTGTGTTATAATTTTAATTTCCATTTTAGTTTATTTTAATTTGAATTCCACAAATTTCTAGAACTTTTCAAGTGAGATTATTATAACTTACAATGATTATTATAATTATAAATGAAATGGAAATTTTGACTAGAATTACAGTTAATTTTATTAAATATATATTGGGGTACAAAATGAAATTTTATTTCTAGTTCACTTTCATTTAAATTAAGTACATTTCAAGAACTTTTCAAGTTAGAACATTATAGCTTTCAATGAAATTTCAAAATATTTAATAAAATATATAAATAATTTAAAAATTTTGGCTTTAATTACAGTTAAATTTATTACAAATATATTGTGTTACAATTTAAATTTTTATTTAAGTTGATTTTATTTGAATTACACACATTTCAAAAATATTCCAAGTTAGATTATTATAGTTTGCAATAAACTTTGAAAATATATAATTTAATATATAAATGAAATGTAAATTTTTACTTGAATTAAAGTTTACTTAATCATTAATATATTGTATTAAAATTTAAACTAAATACTAACTAAAACACTGATTAGCATTTGCTTAATGCACCGCTGAATAACGATGCTTCTTCAATTATTTTCACTTTACTACAGTCAACTCCCCCTATATATGTATGTATACTACAAACTGCAAAGTGCATATTTGTATAGGTAATAATTACTTTTAGCTATTGCAATTAAGCGAATGTATTAGATTTTCAAGCTGAACGACTTTAGCAGTGGTTCGGCTCTGAAAATTAAGCGTAACAAAACAAAATTAAACGAAAAAAACAAAAACTATGAAAATGAAAAACAAATTTAGAAAAGAGGAACAAAAAAAGAAGGTGTGTTGTTGTGTGTGGGGTAAACAAAGAGCTATGAGTAATATTGTATCAATATGGAGCTATAAGTTATAACAAGACTTGGCAGCTGTGACCCTTATATAGTAAGTATTTGTAACAATAACACGATGAAAACGTTACAAATTTGGCTAAAACAGCTCTTGGGCAAATTCGTTTAGGCCTTGATCGATTCTACATATAAATCCATTTGGCTAATTTGATTAAACATGGTCAACACTTGACAACAATTTGCACTTGTATAAATTGTGATGACAATTGTTATAATTACAGCTATGCTAATGATTGTTATGTTCATAAAAATAATTACTATTAAATATGGTTGCTCCAGTTAAATAAATGCAGTATTTAATTCAAAATTACATTTGCCGTTAAAACAAAACAATTTCCGCACTGTCTTAGACGCCAAACAAAACTAAACCAAAACCATTGTTAGGCACGATTCAAGCAGCTGAGGCAGCTCCACAGATACAGATACACTCATAGATACACACACTCACATACAATACTCAGACAAGACACTCAATTCATTCATAAACATGTGAGTTACTTTTTGAGTGTCTTTTCAAACTCGTTTCTCTCTTTCTTTATCTCTCTCTGTCTGTGTCTCTCTGTAGTTTGCTCACCTTGTCATCCTCCAATTCGAGAATTCGAAATTCGAGCAGTTCATTTTGTTCCCTCAACTCATTTGCCTCTTCAGTTAGTTGCAATTGCTGATCCTCCATATCCCTGATGCGTTGCAGCAACTCATTGATATGTTTGTTGTTCTTATTGCTGGCCGATAACGCGATCTTTTCGGCATTCAACAATTCCTGCTTCATCAGCTGCAATTCCGTTTGTAGTCTCTCGTTTTCCTTATGATAGATTTCCACTTCCTTTTGCAACTTGTCCAGATCCTGCAGCTGTAATAAAACGACAGTTACATTATGTATTAAATGTCAAGCTGCAACAGCTGCTGCCACAACTTACTGCTTGCCACATGACGCCGCTGTCGGCGCCACTTGAAGGCGGCTGTGGACTTATCGATGGCGGGGCCGAGGACAACGCTGAGTCCGTATCCGAGTTGTTATCCTGCGGGGAAAGTAGATAGAAATGTAGCATTAATGGTGTATTTTATTTATTTATTTTTGTTGATTTGTTTGATTTGTTTTGTTATAGATATATTCACTTAATATATGTGATTAATTATGAATAAAATTAAAAAGTTTAGATATATCATACTTAATTATGGATAAAAATTCTGTAGTAGGATTGACAAATTTTGTCATATTTTTCTTTATTTATATGTATCTATCTCAAATTTTAGAATTTGATTTAATAAAAATTTATCAATTAATATTTTTAAAAGCAGCTTGAAAAACAGATCATTTCAATCGCTAAATTAAGTATTGTAAACATTTATATTTATACCACTAGCAAAGAAATATAAAATATTTATTTATGTCTACTTAAATATTTCATACGGTTTAAATTTCTGCACTTTTGTATTTATGTATATAAAGAAAGACGATTAATAAAAATGATTTATTTCAAATATACTTATGCTTAAATACGTGCATTTATTGGCCAATATAATACATGTTTTTAAACATTTTCAATATGTTTTTAGGGCATCATGCACTTTTCCACTACTTAATCCGGTTAGAACTGAGACTTATTAAAGAAGTTTACATTTTGGTAAATAGCACATACTTTTATTCCTTTAACTCGTACCACAAAAAGCTTGAAATATTCTCTGAACTTGTTCTTTTAATTAATTATTCGCAGATGTAGGCAATAATTGAACATATGTTGGAGAATTAATTGAAGTTTTGCCAAATATATGTGAATTCAACTATTTTTAAGTAATTATAATTTGACCAAATTAAAATTTACTAATCTTCTGTAAATTTCCAAGCCTCTAAAATGATTAGGATTCGCACTAGATTTGAGTTCAGAAACAAAAGGACCTAGTTCCCAAACTAATAGAAAGAGTTACAAATATAGTTATTCGTACCTTTGATCTGAATTCACGTGTTGTTGCCTTTGTTTTTGTTGCGGAGCTGTTGTTGAGCAGAGTTTCCATCCATGTTGTTTCTGTTCTATCTCCAGTCATGATTCTTCTATCTTCTTCTTGATTCTTCTCGTGATGCTGCTGTTCGTGTCTATGTTCTTCTTCATTCTGTTGTTTTGATTTTGTTGTACGCATTTCAAGCGTTGATTTATGCACATTCTTCGTATTGTTGATTAGCTCAATATTCTTGAGTTGGGTTATCTAAAGAAAAATAAATAAAGAGAATAAGAAAAGCATTTAACAAAAGAAATTGTTGTTGCCTCAACTTGTGGCTTGTTAACAACCAAAAAAAAGAGTGTGCAACAAGTGCTGTCAGCGAAATACAGTTATGACTTGATTTCTTGCCCCAAAATGCCAAACAAAATGCCACAAAAGTGCCAGAAAATTGCCAATTCATTGCTTCAGACAAACGATAGACAGAACAGAGCAAAAGGGTTATTGACCCCCAATGATGCCCAAAAGCGTAGATTCTAAACCCAAAAGATTGAACCTATTGTTATGATCAGCATTGTTCTGGACCAACAAAAAGTGCCTTTGGCCCGAAACTTGATATTGACAACTAAATTCTACTGAAAAGTCTTTCTACTAATGTTTCCAAATGAAAACGGAACGAATTTCCTGCTAAAAAGATCTGAAAAAAGATACATTTCTGTTTAGAATATCTAAACTAACACTTCTCATATTCTTAAACATTCGTTTTAAATACAATACAGCAACAATGTAAACTTCTTAGTATTAAGTCAACCTTTTTTGCTAGCTTAACAGTTGATTTTGTGCCACTGTACCTGTCCTAACAGTTGTTTGTTGAATGAATGTATAGATGTGTGTATATTTATCGTGATTTCTTTAAATCACAAGCCACACGCAGGTTGGGATAGATTTAGTCAAACATTTGGATACATTCACGCCATTCCATGCACCATTCGCTTTGCAGCATGTCACGAATTTCACGGTCACGTTTCCCCAATCCGAATACGAATCGGAGTCCGAATCCCAGTCCCCCCTCCTACTTCCACCTCCATCCGTTATTCGCATATCTCATTGACAGACAGTATGGCTATCGGGCCTAATTGACCCGGCTGACTAATCAAAACTCAAATCACTTTCAAATCAAGCACGCCCATTTTCATAACTTACTAGAAGTATATGTATTCATATTTCTCTCTTTCTCACTTTCATGTCAATTTTGTTTGTAACTACATACTATATATCTATTTATATAACACTCAATAATAGTCTTGTTATACGCATATTGGAGGGAATTATGCTAATTTGCGAGTCTCTCAACATATATAATGGAAATTGGTAACAGTGAAATCATTAATCAATTGTGAAATTGGGTGGGGTAGACCGAAAAAATAAAAAACCAACCGATTCCAGTGCAATGACCAATCGACTTCGGTTTCGTATCGTTTCACAATGGTCTCTGAAAGCTATGAATACTTAAGCAGGCCCAGGGTGGCCCAAGTACCCAATCCCCAGTCCCCAATCCGCAATCCCCATTACCAGACCTCAAATGGAGTTGGCGTCGTGGCTGAATGCCTTCACGTCTCACAATCAGTCGGCGACTTGGACTCGACTTGGACTCGGCTTGAAATCGACTTGGACTCGACTTGGACTCGACTTGGACTCGACTTGGACTCGACTTGGAATTGACTTGCGATGATCGCGCGTCAGGTAACCGTTATGGTAATTTCTTCAATCAATTCACCAAAAAGAACATTTTGCGTAACGGCGTAAAGTTAACGAACCCCATTCGGATCAACGTGCCTCGCAAATTAACCAAGTGCCCTGTCCACAAACAGACAGACAGACAGTCGGACAGACAGACAGACAGACAGACTGACTTACGGTTACATCTTTGCATTTGATGACTTTATCTCACTCAAGTGGTTTACCAAACAGTTTCCTTGACGATGTTATCATGCAGATTGCGGATTGCGGATTGCATTGAATGCACCGAAGCACAGTGGGTTGAAGTAACTTATGGAAATGTCCATTGTTATTCATATCATAATGAGCAAAGTAGAATTTAACATAAACTTTACCTCTCAGATAGTTTTTAGACAGTCTCTGATCATAATGATTAAAATAGAATTTAACATAAACTTTACCTCTCAAATAGTTTTCCTATAGTATTAAGGAACTGCATATCATTAAGGAAATTATAATGATCAAAATAGCATTTACTATAAACTTCTAACCTCTAAGATAGTTGTTTGATAATCTTATGAAACTGTCCATTGATATTCATAATGATCATAATAGAATTTAACACGAACTTTACTTTTAATTGCAATTGTTATTCATATCATAATGAAAAAAATAAGTACAATTTAACATAAACTTTACCTCTGACATAGTTTTCAACTCTTTAATTCTTTATCTAAAAATGTGATCTATTCATACAATGAATTGTTTCGTCGGTTACAAACGTGGTCAATTTGTCAGTTAATATTATCGATTTTAAGTAAGAATTTATTTATCTGAGAATTAATTAAACAGAATATCGTATCACATAGTAATTTATTTTAATAAGTATTTTAAAAAAAACACGTTTTTTTAACAATCCGATGTGAATTCATTCAGGCATGACAAATATGACAGGAATTTAAAATGTTATCAATGGTTGCGATCGATTTGGAATATATTTTTTGCATTGAATGTATTGAATGTATTGCATTATGTATTACATAAAGTAGATGAATTTATTAGTTAAAAGAAGTTATATTTACTATTAAGAGAGTGCTATTTTATATACATATCTCTGTAAATCTTTTTAACCCTAGACTGTTAACTGTATTTTTATTGATCTATAACAAATCTTGACTCAACCTTGACTTTACCTAAAGTCTGTTCATAATGTATGTGGAAAATACTATATTCAGTTGATTCCAAAGATTCACTTGACGCTAAAGAAACTTAATTTTGCCTTAGAAACTAACTTTAAGCTAAAAAGATTAAAAGCAAAATTGTTGTATTCAATTACTTCTTATAATTAATTAATGTAGTAGTTCTAATTTAAGATTACACCGCATAGGATCTTTCTCCCTTTTCTCAAGTTGATAATGCTATAAATATGCTAATTATGACATTTGCATTAGTCTCTTGCCCCCTCAAAGTAACTAATTCTGTGTTGCACTGTGCGTTTTCAATGCTGCTAGCTAAATTTGAAATGATTGTGTGTAAATCTGTCGACAAGTTGCAATTGGAAACTGGCAACTTGCTGTGCTACTTATATAGATAAGAGAGGAGGAGGAGGAGGCGTCTTTGTCTCGGATCTATCGGTGTAAGTATAAATATTTACAAGTGTTTGGTCTTGTCTCGAGTTGAGTTGAGTTGACTTGAGTCTGTTTGCACAGTGATTGTTGTTTGTGTGAATTGAAATGATTTTCCTTTCTGCCACAGAGTTTCTTCCACACAGACACAGACAGGTTTCACTCGATCCGATCGACAACGGGGTCTGTTTTTAGGCTCTGTGGCAACTCCAAATGCAACCGTTAACGTTCCGGGTTCGATTCCCTGCCGTTGCACGATTACGTGTCAAGAGTTGCAGCCAATGCGATGGATGCTTTATGGCCAAATATACAAATCTATACAAGTAGAAATGCAGATATATGTATAGTTATATTTGTATGTACATGTATTTGCATTTGGCATTGTAAGACAGGTTTGGACGACAGACCGACAGACAGACAGACCGACAGACCGACCACATGTCTCGGGGTCTGCTCTTGTGCATTGCTTTGATTTGATCTTGCGAAAGCGAAAGTTTTTTTTATATATAAATTTACTCGTATCGCGTTAATGAATTATATTGTTTATCAGTTGGTTTGGGGAGCCCAGCCCAAAAGCCAAGCAGACGCAGCATCGCCTAAAACAAGCTAATTGAACTAATGAATTGAGAGGGTATACTGTTGACATGATGCTCATTAATTCTCCTCTTCAAAAACCACACTATCTCCCGACAGTTTGTCTGTCTGTCCGATTGTCTGTCGGCCTTTCCTTTCCTTTCCCAATTCAAATCAAAACAGTAAAGTTGCTACTCGACTACATGATACCCTGTAAGCAAAGCTGAGCAGATATTAACTGTTTATATACAAGCATGAGAAGCAGCTCTTCAGCTTCTTCGGACTATTTGACATAGTTAAAATCATTTCCCTCAATTGTCACTGACTATAACACCCTTAATAACTTCCTTAACGTACAGGGTATTACAGAAACCACAACATTAATTTTAGCCTCTCTCCAGCTCTCAATCTCCCTCCCAGTGTCATCAACTTGTCATTAATCACATAATCATAAGTGAGTCTGGGCTTTGAAAACAAAACAAAAGCAGAAGCTCGTTTAACCCTGCAGATCTATTGCCCAATTTGTTAACTTTTCATAGTCAAAACTCTTTATTACTTCGACAAATATAATATAATTGATATGTGTACATATTAAATTAAGTTGTTTGTCTTCCATAAAGTGACCAAAAGAGGACCCAAAAGTTCATTGTTCATTGGACAAAGTCAACATTGAAAATGTCTATGACTAGGCATGATTTGGCAGTGAACACGACTTAGGAAATCATGGAAGGTGTGTGACTAAAATATTAAGGGGTGTTATTTTTAAAATACCTAGGGAGGATATATTTATACATTCTATAATTAACTTATATAAAATACATTTCAAATAGAAGCGGAGAAAAGAAGAAAGCCAACATTGAAGCCTTATCAAGAATTTGTTACTAAAATAGTTAAGATTCCAATAGAAAGTTAAACTAATTCAAGTCAAAAAATCCCACACTATATGATCTTGAATGAGTATATGGAATTTGGCACACGTTTGTGAATGATAATTAATACATTACATTACATTTCGTACAGTCAGCTATTGTATGTGAAATAAGTGAAATGAGTAATAAGTAATAAGCAATAACAATAGAATTCTTAATATGAGTTGAGATCGTTCCCGGAATCAATTAAAGTGAGCAATTTTTACCTTAACATCTCTGCGATCGTAGTAGTAATCCATGATTAAATCCTCTGATTAATATAACTGTTAACTATAACATTATTCATTCAGTTTTTTGTTTTTGAATTTTACAACTGTTTTCACCCGTGATATTAATTTCACTACAATAAAACATTAAAATTTATGGACAACAGTTTCGCCAAAAAGAAGATAGAAAAATAACGATGGAAAAAAGCGATTCCCAGCGATTTGCATATGGTTCACATTTCACACACCCCGTTTATTTATTTTTTTGTTTCTAGTATGTTGTGGTTACTTTGCATATTGGAAATCTTGTATTTTTTTAGCAACATCATCATTATCATCATTATTAACATCATTGCGATCAACATAATGATCATTAGCTACAGCATCATTTTTGGGGAGCTTCGCTTTTACTGTCGTTTGACGATGACGATGAAGTTGAAGATGCTTAAAATTTTGCAGCACACACACACACACACAGAGATAGATAGAGTGAGTGAGAGAGAGGGAAAGAGAAACATGTGTGAGTGTGTATATCGTATTTAAAATAGCGTTAACATTTAAAAACGCTTTTCACTGACCCCAATTGGTGGTGCACACACTCCCCACACACACTCACACACACACACATTTATTTATTGATGCTATTTCTTGTTGTGTTTGTTGTTAGATGACATGGTTCCACAGGTGTTGTTGTTGTTGAGGCTGCACTTTAGTTATGTAGCAGGCAAATTTTGATTGATTGATCTTCTTTGACTTTGGATTGATTACTAAAGCACAACTGTGTGAAATAGTTGAAAATTTTCGAATTTGCAAAACTTGTCATGCTTCGATAATTAACGCTCCATACACAATTTAGATTACTTTGCATATCGATAGATGCAAAAAAAAACAATTACATACTAGCGCGATTAATGAACTGTAAAATCGAATTCAATAAGTGGAACGAAACGGAACGGAACGACGATCCATAGACAATTAATTTGGAATCTCATTGTTTTTGTTTCTAATTCATTTTATTTATATTGTTTGCATGCTTTGCTAATTTGTGCTGCAAATTTGGTGAAATTATGACTACACACACAATCACACACCCCCTTTGTGGGGGGTGTAGGAGGGAAGTCCACAGTTTTTACCCCTATGCCATGGTGCGTTAAACTTAACAGTTTTGCAAAACAATAGGAAAAGTGAAAGACAAACTGTAAATATGTCGGAATATGTTTTTGTTGCCTGATTCAAAAGGTAGTAACAACAAATACAACAACGACAACAACTCGACCGATTGTTGTATGTATCCATTGATGTGCATTATACAAAGGTTTTTTTTTTGTTATTTTCTGTTGTCGAAACACAAACACAATGCACTTTTATAGTTTTGGGTGTTGTTGGATGTTTGGTTTACTTTTTCATTTGCGGCACTTTGAAAGGCTAACAACAAATTTCACCTAATTATGCCACAATGCCACAGAATACACACAACAATCACACACAACACACACGTTGAACCCATTTGCCATACGACATTTCATTTGATTTCATTTTTTTATTATTCATTATTATTCATTATTTTTAGCTTCCTTTTATGTCTCTCCCCCAACTCTTGAAGCACACGAAAAACAGAAATAAAACTCTCAGTACACTTGACACTTGGTTGCTGCGCGGCAAGCGACAAGCGACAACAACGACGACGGCGACAGAGACAGCGACGCACTCAAAACGGGCCATGCGCACCTGCGATGCCTGCGAACTCAAAACTGAACTGAACTGAACTGAATTGACGCCGACGTCGCTTGCTATCTATCGGCTTTAGGCTCTGTGGAGCTCAGACTTCGGCTGCGACGCGACTGCGACAGCAACAGTAACAGCAAAAGCGGCGTCTGCTCTCTTCACTCTCCTTGCAGGTAAGAGAAAGTGAGTGTGAGTGAGTGCGTTATTGTTGTTGTTGCTGATCAGTGGTGCTCAGTGATGGCAATTACTCGCCAATAAGACAGACCAAAGCACAAAAAAAGGACAGTAACTTTGAAAACGGTCAGATCTCTCGGAGAAAAGGCTGAATGAGCAACACTGTTGGTGATGGTGGTATATGATTGCATGCGTACTCGTGCCTATGTGTGTGTGTGCCTGTGTGTTCTTGTATTAATACGCAAAACCGGCTTTTTCAAATTTGCTCTTTCTCTCTCTTGCGATCTTTCGCTCTCTGTTTGCCGTTCGATCAAGTTGCAACACTTGCGCTGCATTTTGCTTGCAGCATGTTTGCTTTTGTTGTTGTTAATGTGATTGTTGTCGGTATCGGCGTCTTGTGTTTATGCCTCGTTGTCTCACGTTTCAGCCTCGCAGCAGGTTTTTATCGCGAGACGGCGATTGTTGTCTTTGCCGTTCTCATAACTAACGCAAAATTATATCATAGATCATGCCAATAGTGCATAACCAACAACACAGGCAGTCAACTGGCGACAGCAGAAAGTCGAGATACAATAGCTGATACATATACGAATACAGTTTTAGTTCCAGCCACAGCAACAGCATCAGCAACAGCTTCAGATACAGATACATATCTGAAGTTATCTTAAGATACATCTTTATGAGCGCTTAACATTTAACCTGTCTGCTTTTCAAATTGCTTTGTACAAGTTGCTGGGGACAAGTTCAAGTGTCTGGGCTAAAATAACTACAAAAGGCCAAAATGACACGAGCTTAAAATGTCAATTACAAATTAAGTTCACTCACAGAGTTTGTCATTTTACTAATAAGAGGGAATAAAAAAAGACTTTATTCGAACATTAAGTGAAGCACTATGTTTTTACTATTACTCGAATTTAATCCACACTATTAAGCACATTTTGAAGAGCTTTAAAGCACTTGCAAAACAGATTTAACGGTTTAGTAAGCTCATTATTAAACCTGAACAGCTGTTTAACTAGACTCTTAATACTTAAATATAACATTTGTAGATTTATTTGCCTTTCTGAACGATTAATCAACTGATTAAATGCAACTTCTAAGCTAGTCTGTTCGGAGTATAAGCTGACAGAGCAGAAGGGGAAGGGCACATATTAATAGTGAATACTTTTTACAACTCACCTCAGCTGTAACTTGAGCCTGGTGTAAGGGATTTGGTAGTATATCTGTTTCGTTTATAGCTTTTGTGGCTATTGTTATTGTTGGTATTGTTGGTGTAGATGTTTGTTGTATTTTCGTAGTTGGCTTCTTTAGCTTTTGGCTTGATTCGTTCGTTTTGGGTTTCGTTTTGGCTTCAGTTAACTTCTTGCCATTTTGCAGTGTCTGCAAATCCTTCTTCAGTTGTCCTATATTACGTTCTTTGGTTTTAATTTCCTCTAGCTGCAAAAAGGAGCAAATGCACAAAGTTGAAAGTAAATGCTAAGTCAAACATGGAGACCCACTTAAATCTACAAAAGATATTCGTACTTGGCTTAGGTATGTATTCAGATATGTGTACATATATTTATGATTAAAAAAACAAGTTGCCCGTCCACTTCAAACGACACCAGTTATGTTCCTCAACAAAACTGTGCGTAACTTACCAAACGTGTTATTTCAATTTTGGCTGACTTTTGTATCTGAGTCAATCGGTTATCATATGCAGTTTTCAATTGGCGCATATCAGCTGCCTTGCGTCTGTCAGCCTGCCCAATGATCTGCAAGAAATTATCATCACGAATATTTTACAGGTTTCATAAATGGGGGATCCACCTAATAACAATCATCATCATCGCGATGATGATGATACCATCAACATCAACAAAGGAAAAAAGCAAGCATTTTCCATGCTGTTAGTTGCACTTTAGCTGCATTTTCCATTAGCCAAACGAGAGACACATAACAAAACAATCAAGTAACATTATTTGCTAGCTGTCAGTTTATGGACAACATTAATGGAATTACCAATCGCCTGTCACTTGGCTTGGCTATAAAAACAAAGCCCTCTTTCTGCATATTTCGCAATAGTTGCAAGTCCTTCAACACAATGACTTCTGGTCCTTTTAATACTCTGGGCTTAAGCCTGCTCCTACTGCTGCTGTGGTCATCACTGCCATCTGGCCAGACTGGAGTTCCAATTCCACGGGAGACTAGTCGGGATTCTGAGTTAATACTCGAGGTTAGCAAAATCTTGTGCCGTGCCCGGATCAAAGTGCTCTTCGTATACTTTGAGAATCAGCTTACACATGATCACTCTGGCGAAATCCTGCGTGTGGTAACCAAGTGCGACATATCCTATATATCAATAAGGTGAGTTATATAATCATTGCGTAAATTCAGGTTTTCTGCTGGACAAGGTTTTCCAAATATGATGAGTAATAGTTTAAGTGATGAGACAAGGACTTTTCATAATCCTCTTTAAAGCGAATTTGGACTTTTCAAGCTCCTATATAGGATTAAATTCTCCATTAATCACCTTTTTTCAACGTTGTTTCCGAAATTCTCATAGCAAAGATTTAAGAGTTCTTGTTTGAATCCAACTACAATTCTTTACAAGTAAGTTGCTTACTAAGTTTTTATAGCTCGATAGTTTAGTTCAATGTATCCTCTTTGGATTTTATTCTTTCCTAATCCATAGTTCTTTATATAAAGTTTACGCTCTACTTTCCAACGGTCCCTTTCTCCTTCTGAATATTAAGTAATGTTTAATACCAAACGTCTTCATTCCCTTTATCGTTGACAGAAAGAAGTTTCGTCCACTCGACGCAGTCAAGGATGATGGTATCCTGATGTACATGGTCATGATAATCAGAGACATATCGCAGCCTCTGAAGCTGTCGTTAATCAATAAGAAATCAGCAGCCAAGCATCTGTCACATGTCATTCTGCTCGTCCGGGACTCGAGGAAGCTTTCATTGGGTTGGATGCGTGCCAGTTTCCGGCAGTTTTGGACCATTTGGTTACTGAACATTGTGATCATCTTTTGGCGAAATGATCGCATGCATATATATCGTTATAATCCTTTTACTGATGACTTTCTATTGCCCGTGCCTATAAAGCAGGGGGAGCTACCCACATTGGGACAGATGTTTCCCAAGACAATACCGAATATGCAACGCAAACCATTGCGAATGTGCCTCTTTATGGATGATGTGCGTGCTGTTTATGGTCGGAAGGGTCAGATTGTAGGCACAGACGGACTGCTCTCCGGATATATAGCTGAGCGATTGAATGCCACACGGATAATCACACGACCAATGTCACGTTCCCAGCAAAATAAAACCGCCGACTTGTGTGCATTGGAGATTGCCAATGAGTTCGATGACATCGCCATGAACATACGATTCCTTGCACCGGATACATTTGAAAAGCGTGCCGAGTCCACCATAGCACACAGTCGAGATGATCTTTGTGTGATTGTGCCCAAGGCCAAATCGGAGTCAGTGTTCTGGAATATATTTCGCACCTTTGGCGTTTGGGTCTGGCTGTCCATACTCATCTCTATGCTGCTGGCGAACATCTTCAGTTATACTCTTAACCGTGAACGTGAACCAAGTTGGATGGCTCTACAGCTCTTCTCCAGCATCCTATCTCAACCCGTATGGATTTCGCCAAGAAACTGTTCGCTGCGAATCTTTCTCATCTTCTGGCTTTACTTTGGCATTCTCATCGGTAACGGCTTCAAGGGTAATCTGACTAGCATGTTGGTCTATCGCAAACCTCTCCCAGATATCAATGATCTCAAAGATCTGGCCGCTTCGCCATACAAAATACTAAGCCGTCCAGTTCTCGGCAAGCATATAAAGCAATTTTTAAGCAGCAATCATCCGCTTGAGGCAAAAATTAAGCAGTTAATGCACGAGGTACCGGATCAGGTGCTCTACAATTATATAAAACAAAACGATCGCTCGTTTGCCTATCTGGAGAAAAACCACATTGCCCAGTTTCAGGTGAATGCTCGTCAACACATGCTCCAGGGCAGACCTGTGTTTCATCTAATGGACAGTTGCCTAGTGCCCTACCATGCAGTCTATACGGTACCCTACGGCTCTCCCTATTTGGGCTTTTTCAATCAGCTTATACGTAGCGCCTATGAGTTTGGCTTCGAGCGTTATTGGGATCGCATTATGAACGCGGCATTCATTAAGTCTGGCACCAAAGTCCATCAAAGTCGTCGAAGAACCAACAGTGATGATCCGGTCGTTCTTAAATTGGAGCACTTTCACGCCGTGTTCTTTCTCTGGGCCATTGGGAATGGGCTGTCTGTCTTAGTATTCTTATGGGAGTTACTAGCACATAACTGGGCCATAACAAAGCGCAAACGCCAGGCAAGCATGCAAACTTAAACATATATACATATATTTAGATATTTCTTTAATTACATACCTGAGTTTTTTCCTCTTTGGTTTTGTTTGCTTCCTTAAGCACGGCAATTTCATTAGTCAGTCTTTGGATTTCATAGTTGATTAGGCCATCGGCGGCCACATGACTGTTGGCCGGGTCAGGGGTCAACTCGTTGGGTTTCTTCGTTACATTTAGTTTCTTTGTAGATTCCACTGTTTGTTGCAGTTTCTTTACTTCACTGCGCCATTTTCGACTATCGGCATCATTTTGGGCCCTGAAAGCAAATTAAATCGAAATGTCGCTGCAATTAATCATTTCGATAATAAAGTATCGGTTATCGTCAAGTGAGAGTGTTCCTGCAAGCTTGTAGTCGAAATTCAAAATGGCGCCAATAGATGGATATTAAAACAAGTATTTAACCACTAAAAGATACTCAGTTTTACGTGGATCTGCGTACATATTAATGTAATGATAATAACAATACCCAGAAAGAAAACTCATTTGTATATTTTTTTGTTTTTAACTATGATTTTTAAAATTCAGTGGTAAAAAAGCTACTGCATACTTTTCGGCGCTCGCACAGTTTCTACCCTAAAGCACTTTGACGAGTTCTGCGGAGCTGTTACCAAGCTCTGTTGGACAGTGTACACTGTACAGGCCCCTTAACACTCAAAACAATATTTATGGATATCTCGATTAGAAAACTATCACTTACCTTAAAGCGCGCACTGCACCGCGTTCAGTTATGAGGCTAGACTTTAGCTTTAAATAGAAATGCACATTATTATTCAACAAATCATTTAATAAAATTAAAATTATTTAATAGTTTTACCTCATTTACTTCCAAACGCAGCTGCTCTGCAAGTGCGCTTAGCTTTTGTATTGTATCCACATTCTCTTGTAGCTTTCGCTTGAAGCGCTGTGGTGCTGCTGAAAGCACATTAACGCCACCAATTATAACGGGACGTTCGACTTTGCGTTCAGGCTGCTTGACAGGAGCTTTTGTCGAGTTGACAGTCGAGTGGACAGTCGAGTTGGCTGTCGAGTTGGCCGTTGAGTTGGCAGTCTCGTGTCTAGACTTTATATTCAAATGTATGCCCTCGATGCGTGTGCGTTTCTCCTGATTTACGGTATCCCCAACGGATGTGAGCGATGTGCTCAGTTTCTTTTTACGTTTCAATTTATTTTTGCTTAAGACAAGCGCTTGCCAGTCTTCATTTTCGTGCTGGAAGCTCTGTTTTGTCCTGGAGACATGATCGTGCTCCATTTTACGCACTGCCCCATTATGGGGCATCAATATGTGTGCGATTTTCTCATTGAACCCTTTGCTAGAGGTCGTTTTTAATTGATTTTCAGCCATTTTCTATGTATGAACTTTAAACATATAAAAAATTAAGCCGTCGTTATAAAATGCTGCATATGCGGTGTGGTCCGACCTAATTGAAAGTCTCGTTAATCATTGAAAGATCAAATCAATCTCGTAGCCGCTAAGTTTCATTCAGGATTTATCTGTAACATAATAGAGAAAATGGAATCATTATCTTTTAAATATTTCACTTGCATTTCAAGGGTTTCTCGAACAGCCCGGTTAACTTATAAGCTCTTTTGTTGTTGTTCAACAAGTTCTCCCCTTTATTGATTTATACAGAAAGTGACGAGCTTTTCTTTCAACAATATGTGGCACACATGCAAGTGCTGTGTATCATCTATTCTAGCCCGTAGTCTAGTTAATGTTACTTTGTAAGTTTTATATCTATTTACATGACGTCAAGCGGCGCGCCTTTCAATGATATATGCATGAACATGTTCTCGTAATGCCCCCTAGAGCCCCATTGGGGCTGTACCACCATCCACAATCCACATAAACACGCATGAAAATTGTATTTTATGATGTGGCAGAGTAACAAAAATTCTTTACATTGTTCATGCATCCGCTTAAATAACAATACAATCAAACCTATACAAATATGTATATATTGGTATATATAGATAGTCAATTGAGAGCAGTACAGAGATCATCTATGTGGTCGAGGGCCTTTTTCTCTCGAGAAAAAATATAGCAAGATCATCTTTATCAAGGCCAGCAATCTTTATATATACTATACTATGCACTCATAAGCTCTCCTCTCTGAAAATATAGGAACTTACGATTGGAATTTGATTTGAAAGACTTAATAAACTCGGAATAAGTAGATTACGAATATAAGTAAATTTATGAAGCTCATGTTGCACGTTTAATTAAATTAAAATTGTGTAGCCTCAACTCGAAAGCATTAATAAAGTGTTATTTGGTTTGGAGCACGACATGGTGACATCACGTGCCTTGCCTTTCACAGTCGCCCACAACATCTCCAACCACAAACCATACCACAAAAAAAAATTATGATACTCCACGCTGTCAGAAATAATGAAAATTTTGCAACATTTCTTAAAAATGTACAATTTATCATACAGAAAATCATGTTGAAACGATGAGTCGTTAAAATGAGTACACAAAAATATATATAGTATGGTATAAGTTGTTTCGGGAATCTGATTCATTCAAGTTCACACATTTAGTACATATACGCACCATTAACATTAAAAACCTTGGATATAATTGCGTTAACTAGAACAAAGTTTGGCATAGGAAATTGTTGTTTTCTTTAACTTTTCTCTCACTCCACTTGTAATTTCGTAATATTTCAAACAGTCTATGTTTATTTACATTTGCGGTTCGTTTGAACTTATTTTCTTTCTCGCAGTGTATCTTGCAATGACGTCAATTTGCGTATACTAAGTTAATTTTAGTATATGCTGAGTAGCACTTAGAATCTTTTCAAATATACATACAGTAATTGCTTTCCACTAAATTCTTGTATTTTATTTAATGGAAATTTCGACACTTTTCAATTCGATTGAGTCGGTAACAAGTAGCTTTCAATATATTCGACAATATTACAACTACTGCTAAAGTTCTTCGAAAAATATTTGTATTTGTTGTTGCATATATTATGTTATGAATTTGTTAATTAATTTCAATTTAAAAAATAAACTTTTATTATGCTATTTGCTAGTTTCGTTTCGCTTAGCGTTCTTAAGCGGAGAGATCTTTCGTTTCGGTCGGACACCGATTGACTAACCCGACAATGAGAGCTTTCGTGTGCTTGTAGCTTTTCATATTTTGCTCCATTTAATTCAGGAAAGCTTTGGCATTTTATTGATGCATTCTGAATGGGTGCGTGTGGGTTGGGGTCAATTGCCGACAGTGGGGTGTGAAAGTGAAAGCTTTCGCCCGCTACAAGAAACTCTCTTCTTTACCGGGAACAGGCGCTGCCTGCCGGAAGCGGCAATTGATTGAATCTTAAGTATTTGTTTTGACTGCATTCACAACAAAAACAAACCATGTGCGTTTCGTAGTATTTAGAAGCAATAAAATCTAAAGAGGGGCTGACAACAGCTGGAGCTTTACAAATGATACACAAATTTATGACAACGACTTAACGACAAGATGAATGATGGACACAATTAGGACGCCAAGATTTTAATGTGTATGAGAATAATCTGTGTTCTAAACATAGACCATTTAATGTGGAACTAATATTCCGTATAAATGTGTATATTTACTTACTCCTCAAATATATTTATAATTATTTCGTTATTTAAGTCCTGCATTGTAACAGTTTCGTAATCACTTCGTAATCACTTTAATGTCTTCGATATTGCAAACGTGAAGCAACTAAAATTCCAATTCCATTTTACCGAATTAGATTTAGGTGAGACTATTTGAACATAGTTGATAATTGAATTGGCTTTTAAATAGCTCCTCTGCTCATGCGAACAACTCACTCAAGTTGAGCGATCGGAACAAACTGAAAACGCGCAACCAAATTCTAAAATGGATTATGTGTGTGCATCGAGTGGAAGATCGCCAAATTTATATAAATAGATAGAAAAACACATCTATATTTGAAGTTTGAATAAAAGGGGACAATTATATATCTATTTTCAACACAAATTTCTTGAAGAATGCACAAAGCTTTGCCCCTATCAATATGTTTTGTAAAAAAGTATTTATTTTTCCCTTGTATCGCTTTGTAACAGTCAATTTTTAAATCCAGTCGCAACCTGGCCAAATTAACGTCGCGATAAAATCTGCTTCTTCTTTCAATTAGTCTTTTTAGTGTTTTCTTTTGTTTTTGTACTCAAACTATTGTTTTACTTAAATACTTGGAGATCACCGAATTTTAAATAGACATTTAAAAGCAAACCGTCAATCGCCGCCATTTTGTTAAGTCACTGTTAAACTAACAGTTTTTGTTACACCTCTATTACGCGTAGCCCTCTTTTTTGAATTAATAAAAGATGTTTTTTAAAACATGAGATCAACTCAAAACAATACAAATTGTAGCTTAAATAAATTAAATCGCATTCTTTTAATTCCAATCAGAAGTGCGACCTCAAGGTTGCCACATCTTAAAACAGGTGTGGCGCCATCTCTTGTTTATTAGCGCCGCAGCTGTTGTTGTTATCTTTTAGAAATAGATTTTTATTGAAGTCTGGCAATGAACGACTAGTAGCGCCGGTTTTTCAAAATGATCAGAAAAAATTGTTTAACAAAAAAAACGAAATAAAATTAAAATAATCGAAATTAACTGTTAATTTTCTAAATTAAACCCGGATCTCTTGGAATTTGTTTAAGCCTCGTAGGACCACCAGTGGCTCAGATCAGAAAACTCTGCAAAGTTTCAGGACGATAGCTTCCTGTATCGAAAATATATATAAATCGATAGGCTCAAAATCATATCGATATTTCCATTCTAACAGCCTTATCGATAATTATCGATATTAACTCGATACAATCCCAACACTACGGCGCTTACTCATTGCGGAAAACGTGAAAGAAAATCATATTGCCGCCTGTCTGCTATCAAAATTGATTGTTTTAGCTAATATTAACGTACAACGGCAAATAACATCACTTAAATATGGTTAGTAAAGGTGTAAATTAGTACCACAACTAAAATAAAAGTGTAAATAATAAGTATTATTAATAATTGTCATATGAGTGATTTAACGCCATGTGCACCGCGTGATTAAAGTAATTAATAAGAATAGTTGGAAAAATAGCGAAAGTAAATAGCATGTTATATTCAACAAGTGATCAGAGAGTGCATTAGAATGCAGCTGTGCATCATGCGGCACTCAAACATAACCTACAAAGAAGCTTCTCGCAAACCGCCGAATGACAACTGAAAGCTGTCAAAATAAATGGTGGCTGACTAATTTTGGTATTGTTTTATTTAATTCGAAAATTGCAGCAGCCACAAATAGTGCTCCTGAAGGAAGGCACCGACACGTCGCAGGGTAAGCCACAATTGATATCGAATATCAATGCCTGCCAATCGATTGTGGACGCTGTCCGGACCACATTGGGTCCCCGCGGCATGGACAAACTGATTGTGGATGCACAAGGCAAGGCGACAATATCAAATGATGGTGCCACAATCATGAAACTGTTGGAGATTATTCATCCAGCGGCTAAAACATTGGTTGACATTGCCAAATCACAGGACGCCGAGGTGAGTTCATTGAGATCCCCAAGTCACTTGTCACATGACTTATGCTGCGTTCTCACTGGGTCACAATTTGACGTGATCTGTGACGCCTATGACACAGTAAAAAGCTTTGTGACTATCTATGATCCAGAGTAAACCCAGCATTAAACACAACTTGTGATTACAGGTGGGCGATGGTACCACATCCGTTGTGCTCCTGGCTGGCGAGTTCCTCAAGCAGGTGAAACCCTTTGTGGAGGAGGGAGTGCATCCGCGCATTATCATCAAAGCCATACGTAAGGCTCTGCAGTTATGCATGGAAAAGATCAATGAAATGGCCGTGTGTATTGAGAATCAATCGAAGGAGGATCAACGTGCCCTGCTGGTGAAATGTGCCGCAACGGCAATGTCATCCAAGTTGATACATCAGCAAAAGGATTTCTTCTCCAAAATCGTTGTGGACGCTGTTCTCTCTCTGGACGAGCTGCTGCCACTGAACATGATTGGCATCAAGAAGGTTGCCGGCGGTTCATTGGAGGAATCCCAGTTGATTTCTGGTGTTGCATTTAAGAAGACTTTCTCATATGCCGGCTTCGAGATGGCACCCAAATCCTATGAGAAGTGCAAAATTGCTTTGCTAAACATTGAGCTGGAATTGAAGGCCGAACGTGACAATGCCGAGATTCGAGTCGACAATGTGAAAGAGTATCAGAAAGTTGTGGATGCCGAATGGCAGATTCTCTACAACAAATTGGCCAAAATCCACGAATCTGGTGCCAATGTGGTGCTCTCCAAGTTGCCCATTGGTGATGTGGCCACACAGTATTTCGCCGATCGCGACATGTTCTGCGCTGGCCGTGTGCCCGAGGAGGATCTCAAGCGTACAATGAAAGCCTGCGGCGGTGCCGTCATGACCACAGCCAACGACATTAAAGCCAGTGTCTTGGGTCTCTGCGAGCGCTTCGAGGAGCGTCAAGTGGGCGGCGATCGTTTCAATCTATTCCAAGGTGACCACTACTTAACAACAACTAAAATACATTAAATTTTCTAATAACTACATTGTTTTCTACTGACAGGCTGTCCGAATGCCAAGACTAGCACACTGATCCTGCGTGGTGGTGCTGAGCAGTTCCTTGAGGAAACGGAACGTTCACTGCACGATGCCATTATGATTGTTCGTCGCACAATTCAGCACGATTCAGTTGTCGCCGGTGGCGGTGCCATTGAAATGGAACTCTCCAAGGTGTTGCGCGATTACTCACGTACAATTGCCGGCAAGGAGCAGCTGCTGATTGCAGCCATTGCCAAGGGATTGGAGATTATACCACGTCAGTTGTGCGACAATGCCGGTTTCGATGCGACCAACATTCTCAACAAGCTGCGCCAAAAGCATGCCCAAGGTGAGTCACATTATAGCTTTCCTTTTTTTTGTCTATAAACTACTTATAACTAGGTGAATATTATCAAAGTGTCTCACTTTTATTCCTAATGTTCTACAGTATTAGACAAAGATTCGGCATGAGAATTACGAATCTTAACCATTTTGAATACAAAAATTAAGGAATTAAGAAAAACCTAAAATATTAACTTTGATTTTTCTGATATTCGAATTTTCTTTTTAATGCATAGAATGTATACTCAATGATTTTAGATATTTTTCAATGAATACTAACCCAAAATTTAATGTTTAAAGCTGGGTTCCCTTTTGAGTATTTCTGGATCATAATTAAAAGTTTTACCAAATTTATATTTCCTTATTTGCTTTCCTAATATTTTTCATAGATTTTAAAATGATATACAATAGAATCCGGCTATAACGACTCTGCTTATAGCGTCCGCCCGGTTATTGCGACGAAAACTCGATGACTTGGTTGGTCCCCATACAAACTCCTTTCGGTTAGAGAATCGACGTAAAATCGTCGGTCCCTTGAAAGTCGTTATAACCGGATTCTACTGTATTTTAAAATATAACAAAAGTTTCTGTGCATTTTATGTCAAAAGTCAAGTTTTATATCCTCAAGTCTCAGCTACTTTTGAGACTACGAATTCAATTTTTGATTCCCAGCTAACCAGTTTCTTAGATTTGTGATCCTAATCTTCTCCCAATTCTGATATTCTTTACATTGACAATATTCTTCTACCAAATCTAGCAGAAAGAAACCGTTTCAATCTCAAATAGAAGTATAAGCTTGCAACAGTTTGGTTTAGTTCATATTTTATTTAAATTTATAATACGTTTGTATTCGTTGTCATGTTTTGGTCCTTGAGCTGATCGTGCCACATTTGAAAGCAGGGATCCTGACAGAGTCCTGGATTACTTGGGCAGAGGTTGCACATGAATTTGGTGAATTGCAACATGCCACCCTTGCTGCAATATTGACAATTCTTGCGACGTCCTGATTTCGTTTGACGTTGTTCAATTACGACCAATTCGTGTTTAGGTTCAATTAACTTGGCCTCGGGAACAGGTCGAATTGCTGTTAAATTCTTTCCCTTGGTCTTATTGTTGATTGGTGGTGAAGGTGTTGGCGGTTCTGGAATCGTTGCTGCTGCAGCTCCCACATTGTCCTCCTTGAGCAGGGACTTGATAATGGCCACACGGAACTCAGCATAAGTCTTTAGTTTAGCCTCGGAGCTGGGAAATCCTCGGGATGGCTGTGCATTGGCCATGTAAAGCAGATGGCCATTAAAGACAATCATATTGAGCAGATAGATGAGCAACTGTTGCTGCCGCTGCAGACCAGAACAGGCGGGCTGATAGCTGATGAGTTGCTGCCTGGTGGATTGTGTGGGACGCAGATGAAAGTCCAGCTGTTGTATGAGCTTGGGACGTGCGTTAATCTTCTGCATGGACATTTCCTTGGCATAGATGGCCAGACAGTCGGAGCTATAGAAATAAACGCATTTCTTGCGTCGTCGCCACTTGGCCATCATCAGAGGTGTTGCATATCTGGTGGCAATGCTATTCGATGTCAGCTGTTGATGGACCAATGCCTTGCTGTTCCCATAACGATTCCTGTCCAGCAGTCCGCTGCAATAGGTGCCCAACTTGGAGAGCTCATTAGCGAGTCCATAGCTACCATAATATTTGCACACATAAACACTATGACCAAGATGTAGATGATCCTGCAGCAACTGCAATGCCAACTGGCTACGTTGCACCACCAATTGTCGTGAATTCCTCGCCAGGTGTTGCTCCACAATCTCTGGCATTATGCGGATTATCAAACCACTTTGTTCGGTCAGCAGATGCAGCATTAAAGCATTGCTCCGATATCTTTCGGGCAACTCGTTTTGAAAACTAAACTTGCCCTTCCACTGGACAATGGGTTCATTCAGTACCAAGGGTTGACCACAGACATAGAGTTCCGACATTCGGCCATTGAAGTAGTTCACCAGTTTGCCTGCATCCCCTCCAGCATTGCTGACATTTGAGTTCCCGGTGAGCTCATCAAAGCTCAACGATTGCAACAGTTCCAGAAATCGATGAAGCGGCATTTTCTGTGCAAATCCCACAAAACCATGGAACAGATTATCACTCCAATAGTCGCTAAGTTGAGACAACTTGACATCGCTCATCAGTAGACAGAGCCCCACAAATGTTTCCAACTCCTCGCCATGAGTTCCTAGCGCCAAGTTTCTCGCATTGCAGCCACGTGCAAGTTGGGCAAAGAACTGCACACGATTTCCCAGCAGTTGGTTAAAGTAATGCAGGGGACAGACAAATTTGCGAACTGTTTTCAGACCCGTTTGCTGATTTGGTGTGTTAAATTTGAATATAAGTCTTGGCGTTGTCTGTTGCACCGTCCAATCCGCATCATAGTCATCGACTTCATCTTGAATTCAAATGAAGTTTAATTGGTTATTAAAAATCTTATATAATGTGAACTTGATTTACCTTCGCAAAAGACTTCGCGTCCTCCAAAATTAATCTCCGAGTAACCATCTTCATCGGAATCACTTTGTTGCAATTCCAAATCAGATTTTGCTTCCTCTGTGTCCGCTGTTGTTGTCGTTGTTGTTGTTGCATTGCCCAATTGCGCTGTCACCGCCAGTTGTAATTGTAGTTCCGTTAGATCGGGTTTAATATCGACACAATCGTAGTCAGCCAATGGATAGCTGCTGGCAAGCAAAGGCTCCGTTTTTACATCGAGACTTTGACGCTTCACCGGCGACCTGTGCACATCCTGACGCGGCTTCAACTGTTGTTTCCGTTTCCGTCCCGACGTTGACATTTTTGTTTGTTATTTACTTTAATTTTCAATTTTAAAATCAATTTTTAACAACTATAAAAACTGCTGCACAACTGAAGTTCGTCGGCTAGCGCGTGTTTGTCTTGGCAGCTCTTTCGTTCGACAACGGACGTGTATAGTGTGTGCTCTTTCACACCCATTGGCGGTGTTTGTATATTTGTCGCTTTGTCATATGCGCGGGCACTTTTTCATGGAGTTGCCAGCACGTTGGAATTTGCAATTGCCTGCTAGAGATGTGCGTGAACAATGCGTGCACGAAATTAAACGATATATTCATTTCAATAAATTAACAAATTTATAAGGATTTTTATCGAATTTCAACAAGTAATTTTTACTTATTAATCATTAACATATAGAAATTAATTAATTAATACGGTTTTAAATTTTATTTAACCAACAGGTGGCCAATGGTTTGGCGTTGACATCACCAAGGAGGACATTTCCGATAACTTTGAGCAATGCGTGTGGGAGCCATCGATTATTAAAATCAATGCGTTAACTGCCGCAGCGGAGGCCGCTTGCATGATTCTGTCTGTCGATGAGACAATAAAGAGCCCCAAGGCCGGAGAACCACCAATGGCTGGTGGCGGCATGGGAATGGGTCGCGGCATGGGCAGGCCCATGTAAAAAAAGAAACTACACTTAATTGCAGCAAACAATTGCAAACCACAACAACAACAATAACACTAAGCATAACATCAACAAACACACACTCAATGCGTTTCGTTTCGCAAACAAACATTCACTTGCATTTTTCTCTCTTAACTTAACACACGTTCACATGTATTACTTGGTCATAAAACGCAGGCTTCTTTGTTGCACCCACTGAACAATTTATACAATAACTGACCTATGCCTATGTCTAATAAAATGAAATGAAACATTATTTTTCATAACACATACGAACGAGTTTTAATTTCAGCCATTTAGGAATCGAATTACTAACTTCTAAGGTTAACATGAGAAAAATGTTTTAAGTATTTCAGAAATACATTAAGCAGTGCCTTATTTTAAATTTTTTTATTCAGTCGACATAAGTATGTCTTATCAGTGCACAACCCACAATGCAAATACAGGGTATTAAATATAAAACGCATTTACAAACGCGTCTTTATTTCATCCATCTGGCAACTCCAGTCGCGACTGTCGTGCGCTTTGCTAGCGTTTTCCATACGCGGCTCGTTTCAGTACTTAGCTGTTTTTGTAGCCAGCACGTTGTTTCTGCGCGCGTTTTTTACACTTGCACACACACACACACCCACTCAAGAATATAAACAAGCATTCGGCAATCAAGCGCCGCAAAAACAAGCAACAATATTTTGCAATATGGGTAACCACAAAGTGTTGAAAACGGCTGGCATTAATCTCAGATATTCTATGTATGATTTTATTGATGCGGTCAAGAAGCATCACATCATTTGGGATCGAGAACACGAGAATTTTCACAATCGTGAACTGCGCGATCAGGCCTGGCAACAGATTGGTCTACAGCTGTGCAAGAATTTCGATGTGGCCAGCGGCGCGGAAAAGCTGGAAATTGGTAAGATAAGAAAATCAATCATAGAATTACTTGTTTACATTTTGGTTTCGTTTTGATTGGCAGCAAAGACATTGCTAAAACGCTGGAAAAATACGCGCGACAGTTATTTGCGAGTGAACAGACTGCGGCAGAGCGGCGAGGAAATCTCTCGAGCATCATATATATACGAAAAGGAGCTGAGCTTTCTACTGGATGTGAAAGCAGAGGACGAGGAGACGCCCAAGGAAGAGCCAAAGCCATATGTAAAACGCAAACAATTTCGCATCCTAAGAGCGCCGGTCAAGCGGCAACGTGAATCGGAAAATAATCAAAGTACAATAGTTGATGCTATTTCCGAGCCAGCTGCAAATAATCATACTCTATCCAACGATGGCTTGCACACTATGCTGGACACTTTGAACTGCACGACAAATACCTCAACGTGTCCGGGAAACTATAGAAGCGAACAGACCACAACGTTCCCTCAAGATACTAACGGTACAAGCAATTCAACTATGAATCCTTTAAGTACAGTTTCCGCTGATCCTGATCCCGATCAGGCGTTCTTCGATAGCATTAAGCCGGATATGCAGCGCATGAGCAGCGATCAGAAACTCGAATTTAAAATCGAAGTATTAAAAATACTTCGCAATTTTAAGCCAAGACCAAATTGATCAACACAATTTGGGTTGACAACAAGAAGAGCTTTAAAGTTAGTGCATAATAAAAAAAATATAATTAAAATTCATATAAATGTGACTGAATATATAAAAATACGAGACCCCAGCATAAATTAGATATGGTAGCCCTGGCTATATGATAATTTGAATCATTATTTGAGCGAGTGCTAAGTTCCTTTAGCTTAATTCTTAAGAATAAAGAGGCACTTCAAATTAATCAATTATTACCCATTTTATTGATATACAATGCGGAATTGTTTTTAACAAAGCTATCGATAATTTTAAATGCAATATGTGTATCAGCCCTGGCATTTGATTGCTTATCGGTTTATGGCGCTCAATCGCAATTTGAAAATAAAATTATCTAATGCATTTTCGCAGACTGATTGGAACATGTGTATATGTTTACTGATTTGTTATAATATCAGCTGTTGGGATAACACTTTGGGAGCTAATAAAAGTAATTTTTGGTTGTATGAGCTTTAAAATTTCCACAATTGTAAGCTGCCCTCTGAAACTCTTGGTGCAAGTGCACTTTAATAAACATATACATACATACATACATATGCTTGCAGACGTGAACTGTTATAATGAAATCAATGCATTTTGAGGGGTACATATATGTAAGTACATGCATGTTGTCCCAAGCAGTTTGACTTCTTTTTGGTTTATAAATGGCCTAAACCTGAATATTGCCAATCGAGTTTTATATATATACATATGTACATAAGCATTGCTACATAAGCTTAGGGTTGCTGCATAGTTTTTGCAGATTGGCAAAACCAGGGTAGCAACGGTTTTTAGCTTGCGCTAGACACCGTTGCCTTTTACCTATAGCTTCACTTATAAAACTATGCCACCAATAGGAACTTAAATTTTTTGAATATCAGTAGGTGTCAGTATTTTAAGAAAGAGAAACATCTATAGATCCTTTTTCTATCTTTCTATCTAGGTAATTTTTGTTATCTTGTCTAAACTTATAAGTTTAATAAAAAACTAATCAGCGAGTTAAAAATCTTTTTAAAATTTTCGAATCGATTTAAACGGTTATTTCTAGATGTCCCTGCTTTATATATCCAATCAGCCACTTTAGCCCTTAATATGCTGGCACTTCAGAGACTTTAGGGATTCTTATTGAGCGTCAAGAAAAACTGTGAGCATATACATACTTGAGTATCACATAAGTATTAAGTAAATACATATATCCATAGAACGTACCCGCATAACTGCATTTGTATGCATACAATTCTCGTATATATTATGGAAGCGTTTTGTGTGGTAGTTTCGAGTTTCAGGAATTTCAGGACCACTGAAGAGTAAGGGAGGGAGACACAGGAGGACCCTATTGCGCCGCCGTCTGTTGCCGACGATTCATGGTGCACATTATGAACGGCTGTGGCAGCTGTTCTGTTCGATTCGGGGCAGGGACTTTCTGCGTCGCTGCCTTTTGTCTGCTTTTGTCTGTCTACCTGAATCCTCTCATAACGTATTCCCAGCGTGCATAACGTATTTTCCAACAGCATATAGGGACATGCCCAAGGGAGATTTAGGTCAGATGAATGCCTCCTGTGTACCTCTTGTACCTGTATCAATGCCAAGCAATGCAGTGGAACCGAACCAAATCAAAAAGAAACAATCGACAGGAAGTTGTTTTAAAGCATTTTGTTGAATGCCACCTTTGCTTATTGTTTTACTTAATAGGAACCAGCTTATAGTATTACTATGCACTGGCCCCTATACATAAGAATTAAAATAGGATTAACAGTATTTGTATGTATCTAAATCTAAATCTGAGCTGAAATTTCGGTTTCAGCTATCTGATACTACAACCTGAGTATTTTTGTATCTCGTCCAAGCCAAATCCGCCCGCTGCAAATACTCGGCCACCTCTTGATGCTTTGCCAGCACTTCGTACTTCTCTATGGCCAATTTCAGGAGCACAAATTCGAGGGTACGAACACCGCCAGATTTGGATGGAGATCGCAAGTTATCCACGAGCTGTAGATACTTTCGCAGTAGCTGCACATGATGAGTAAAGTTGCCATTCTCCAGACTGTCATCTACTTCGTTCACATATCTGATTGTTTTCTTAAGACGAGCTGCCAATTCATCACTGCGTCCCACAAGAGGTGATAGCTCCGTGTTGAGCTGTTGAACTGATCTCTTCGTTGACAATAGTAACTGCACGGCTGCCTCATTGTAGAGGTTCTCCTCATCCCAGATCTGTGTACCTGGTGCATTTGTACTTGATCCTAGTTCATTGTCCTGCATGGACACTCGATTGTTCTCCACGCTGATGGTATGGTTGAATAACTCGGACGAATTCACCGGTTGTTTCACATTAAAGTCCAGTGCAAAATGAAAAATAACACTCGCCTGCAATTTATAGAGTCTTGGTTAAAGTTATTTCAATTAATTTGATTCAAGTTAGTCTTGCCTGGCTCTGTTGTATAGTAAGGATGCTCAGGATGAGCCAAGTGGCAACTGTGATTGATGTGGACATCTTGCAACGTAGCTGGTAACAAATTAACTGAATTCAAGTACGATGCGAAACAGATCACACCATATATATATAATGCTAGACGCTCTCGCTTATCGGGACCAACTGAGAGTTCATCTGGACTGATAACGAATTTACTACTCAATGAATATGTCAGGCGGCATGCGCCTGCCTACTAGGGGTCAATCATCCGTGGTCCCTATCACAAAATCGACGAGTCACGTGGGTCGAGTTTCCGAATACTATGAAATTCTAAATGACCAGGGATGAAATCCAGTTCTCTAAATATATACATTGAAAATAAGTAAATTCGAGAAATGAAAAAGAATTTCTGTAGAATATAAAATTCACAGAATGTCTACAGACAGAAATATCTAAAATACTGAAAAGTTGATACTAAAATGCCAGTTAAAGATGTTATATACATTTTAATTATAAAAGTTAGCCCAGAGAAATACTAATGTATTTATGAAAATGGAATAGAAAATTCAGAGAATACAAAAAGTTGTTAGACCCAAATCATTATTTTAAAGAATCTTAATGTCAGGCAAAGATTTTATATACATTTTTACCATAAGAAAAACTTTAAATTTTTGTGAAAATAAAATAGTAATTTACTTAAAGTATCGTAAATTATTTCTTGAATACAAAAACATGTAGCAAACGAATAATTAAGTAGTTTAAATTTGCCATTTTTAAAGTCAGTCAAAGATCTTATAAATAGTTTATGCAGAAACTAAATGTGACCCCAATCCTAAGGCAAAAATTCAGGGAATTCCAATTTTATTCACAATATTTATCTTTAATACAAACAACTTATGGAATTCAGAAAAATAGGAGATTTAAATAGTTTCAAATTAAAAACAATCGTTCTATGAAATTTTTACCTTTTACGGTGTACTTACACTATTCAAGTGACTCGGGATGTATTTGAGTATGTACGTACATATGTTTCTGAATGAAAATATATACTAACGTAAGTACTTGAGAAGATACTTAAATTTGTTAAATTAAAGCTTTTGTTTTGATTATTAAATATTTAAAAGCGTGATCTTTAACCATGCACGAAAACATAATAACTATAGTATACATATTTAAATAATTTAATAACTATAATTTATTGAAATGCTTACATACATACATGCATTTGTTTGCCTTTGCATACAATGAGTTAAACAAGTATTGACACACCTCTAATACTTAGGCATATTTTTCCAATGTCCATATAATTTTTATTTGCTAGGTATCTTTGAAGTTGAAATTAGTTCCTCTACGTATTAAATCAGACTATCATTAGGATAAATTTATAATGTCCTTTTTAATTAAGACATTGAAAAAATTGGCCTTAGGATGAATTTTTAATTGGGAAACATTTTAAATTATATTTCATAAAAATAGGGTCTAGTTTTATAAACTCATGGTTAAATAAGAATAAGATATTAAAGAATGTATGTGTGTTATATATGTAACAGTTCATGTCCATGTTCACACCATTATAATGTTTATCCTTCCAATTGAATAACGTCTTTATGCCTTCAATCGTAACTAAAAATTTATGTAAATAAATACGCTTATGTGTAATGTACAAAGTGTTACATGCGCTTGATTTTAGTCACGTAGGCCACCAAAAGTCATTGTGCCTAATACATAATAATCTACATATAAACTTTTATAATTTATAAAGCTAATTAAACCAAGGCTCGGCTATAAAATACATACGTATGTGTACAGTTGTAAACAATGTTTACATATCAAATAAGTTTTCAAAAGCCGTTTCCGTTACCTAAGAACTAAGAACTGCTTCGATTTTTTTGTCAGTGTGCTCACATCTCGTGTTTATTAGTTTGATTTGTCTGCCATTTTGAGTAATGTGTGCTGATTGCTACAAAAATGTAAACCATATGTATGTATATGTATTTGTAACTATACCATGTGAACTCTATCGACCAAAGCTTTCTGTGCCATAATATACATATATAAACAAACATACATACATATGTAAATATGCACAAACAAAAGTACATACAGTCCCCTAAACAACTGCATACTTGCATATATGCATTTGTTTATACATATGTATGTATGTGTGGTGTGTCGATGTAAGCCTTGCGTCAAACTAAAAGCAGCAGCGTCGACTGCGACGCTAACAGCGCAGCAGCAAGCTGGAAGAAAATATAAAAAAGTAAAAACAAAAAAAATTGAAAACAAAACAAAATAACAGCAACGAGGAGAATCAATAGTAGAAATTGCGCAGCAAAAATAAATTATTCCATAGCTTGAAAAAGCCGTTGGCACACACTTTTACATACATACGTACATACGCACAAACAAAAAATAAAACGTACACATACACATACATATGTACACATGTATGTATATAAGTATATTTTCGATTTGTATTCAAAATTATTTTTATATTTCTCAGCATTTGCGTATGTCGCACGTAAACACTTCGCACATACAGACACACATATAGAATATAAATATACATATACACGTATGTACACACATAAATATGTACATATGAATATGTCTGTATGTCTGTAATAACGCGTCAGAGACCAACGCACAAAGCTTGTAAAAATGAACGGCGTTTGTGGGAAAGTATGTGTGCGCGTGTGTGGTGTACATACAATATACGTACGTATAAATATACATACATATGTACGTGTACGCACTTACAAAAATACACTCATACAGATATACGTTTGTATGTACATATGTATATATCTTACAGATACAATTTGTGTAGAAACGTCTACGGACCACCGCACGCATAGACGCTTCGCTTTGGGCTCCGTCCTGTTGTTGTTTTTTTTCAGTTGTAGTTTTTTCTTGATTTATTTTTTTAAACAACAACGTGAACTCGTATTCGCTATCTCGGCAACCGTTGAAGCTTTGCCTGTAGGCCGTAGGCGGTCAATGGGGAGGGGGGAGCTTTAGTTGGAAAGAGAGCGCGCGATACACAAACAATTGCGAGCGAACGTCAACATCGAGTTGTCTATGTCTAATAAAAATACACACTTACATACAACTGTTTAAATGTATATCTGTGTGTATGTCGGTGTTATACCCCAGCCCCCTACTCCACTGTTTGTCTGCACGGTGGCTTGTTGATTGCAATTATCGCAAGCACAGCGCCATAAAAGAATAGCTACAGAAAAACAAAATAAAAATAAGATTGTTTACGCGTTTGCTTTGAAATAGCCTATATACATACATACAAACATATATGTACATATACATATTAATGATCACATTTTATATGTACGTATATATAGTATATGTATTAAAGAGAGGGTGCTCTCTATTTGTGTGTTATTTGTTTTTTTGCATATCACAAACTTCTTAGTGCAAACCCAGCATAATGAAGCTTTCAAGACAAGCTTAAAGCCCACAAGTACATATGTATGTATGAATGTTTGCAATATGGCTGTTGGGCCTTCGAAAACAAAAGTGTATGTGCATAGATTCACATAACACGTACCTTAGTACATACATACATACATATGTACCTATAGGCCTGGCAACATTGCCAAATTACATACGTATACGCATTTACTTATAAATGGATCTATTAGCAACCAAATGTGTGTGTATGCTTGGATACTTATTTACATTTCCACAAAGCATGAAATTAATTTGTTGCTCGATGGCTATTTTTTTTGCACGGAATGATTCGGCATGTTGAAATTAATTTGACATATGTATATATGTATGCATGTATGTATATAAATACGTATGATTGTGTGTGTGCTTGCTTATCCATATAAAAACTGTTGCTTTTGTAGTATGCATGCACGTATTTAAGACTTTTTTTAGTCAGAGCCAGAGCTTTGTTTGTGTTGGTAAATCCAGTTTTATTTCGCGACAACGTTTAATAAACAACTTTGAAACGATCGCGTTTCTTCCTCTTCTTTGTGGTAGCTGTGTCTTTTCTTCTTCTTTGCTCTGCCTGACGACGAAGGTGATGCGAGGCACGTTTACAGTTTATTTTTTTGGTGCGTCTTTGTCACAGAAGAAACCACGAGAGACACTCAACATACATACATAAGTATGTATGTCTGTACATATCTAGCTGTTTCCATGTACAAATGTGTGTAAGCTAGATAATACTAGTTTAAAGAAACCGTGTGGAATGAGTCATGATCATACGCAGACCAGTTTTATGTGTTTATTTCCTCTGGGTCGAATTTTAAATATTTGAATGACACTGAACTGAGGGTATTACCCACTTACCACTTGAGTCAAAATCCAATGAAGTTTGCATAACCTCCGTCCGATCCACACCGCATCCGTATACGCCAAGTTTTTCGGAGGCATTTGAAAATTTCTTAATCTCTTTGTTCACAGTTTTGGGGGGTGGTTGGGTAAAGGAGAATAAGGAATAGGTGAAGGTTTGAAGTTGGATACTATATAGATTGTACATACAATTCATATGATGCATTTACATTTCTCTCAAATATTCATTACAATACATTTCCTAATTAAAAAAACAAATGGCAGAAACAATTACATATAGAATATTATACAAAGAATGCGTTCAGCTTACCGAGGGTATCTAAACGCTAAGCATTTCAAATGTACATCAATCTATTTCATTTTATTAAATTTTGTTGCATACACATATAAAATGCATTTCGAAAGCTCTTCATACACATACAGATGCAATATTTTGTTTTTGTATCCATGTGCTGTCAGAATTGTGTTCCAAATCAAAGCTTTAAACATGTGAGTTGTGGAACACATGTGGGAACCATGCTTCGATCGTCATATTGTGGTATATAATATTTACGTAGGAATGTGGAAAAAAGCTGATAAGCTTTTGTGACGTTCGTTGGTGGGGAAGAGGGAGAGTGCTAAAATTGTTGAACAAAGCAAATAAAAACACAAATATAATTTTTTTTTAATTATACAAAGCTTCAATAAATTACTTTATGAAAGCCGTGTACAATTGTTTATTTTTTTTTCTATTGTTTTGTTGGTTGGGTTGTTCTCGTTTTCTTTTTCCTTTTCTTTCTTTTCTCAAAATATTACAAGTTGACTTGATTTTAACACAATTCCAATATTGCTATTACAAATTTTCATCTTCTCATTCGTTTATACAATTCAAATTGTGTCTGTGTGGTCCATATTTATGGTAAATTGTGTGTGTGTAGGTTGAATTTGGTTTTTTTTTGTTTTTCATTCAGTTTTTGATTTGTAAATATATAAACCGGATTTATAATTATATAGCAAAGTATCACAAAAAATTGCAAATTAAATTGTAAATTAGATCAATGGAGAAATTAAAAAAAAAATACATTATACATAATGTAGTATATAGTAAGACTGACAAATCTCTGCTTAAAAATGGTAAAAATAATATTCGAACTCCAATAAAATATTTCTTTTTAGTGTTTTACAATCGTCATTTAAATAAAAAAATTATATGAATTCTTTAACGCTTTTCTTCTTATTTTTGGATTTCTTTTTCTTCTCTATTTTTTTTTTCATTTATCTTCGAGTCGGGCTACGGACTTTGCTTTGGGGGTATGGCTCTTATTGACCCCGAACTTTAAAATGGAAATTAATTTGTACTGATTGGTGTTTTTTAAAAGTTATCAAAGCCATAACGTGTAGCTGGGCGACTCGAAGGTAAGCGAAAAAAAATCAATGATGTGCGCCATTTTGGTTCGGGTACAGTTATTATTATAATTATTTTGTATTTGTATCTTTATGTTTTTTTAGTTTTGGTTGCTTTTTCTTTTATTTATCAAATGTACGTTTCACTTAAATTGACGTCCAGTAACAAATGTGGTTTTCTTATGTTTTTGTTTTTCTTTTACTTTTGTTTTTTATATATGTAGCTTACACTCTTAAAAAAATGCAAAATTCTGCGCGACAAGTTCTTCGAGTTCTTCTTGCTTTGCTTTCTGTATGTATGTGATTAAGGGATTACCTTTATTTTGTTGGCTAGTGGTCGAGCACTGCTCGAACTGTTGTTTCATAAAATACTCTTAGTAGTATAGTGTACATATGTATGTGTATGTATGGTACATGTATGTGTGTGTGTTGTATTGTGTGTGTGTGTATTTGTGTGTATAGTAACTTGAAGGATACAAGCTTTAAAGCTACCAATATATGACAACTTGCTCTCAAGTAAACCTAAACAGTAGTGCATGACTTTTTTGGCTTTTTCAACATTTAAAACTAACATCGTCATCATTATCATTCGTGTGTTTTATTTTGTATAATTTAGCTGTAGCAGAAAGTTAAACAATAAACTTTTTTTTCTTTCGTATGGTATGTAAAATGGTTAAAACTCAAATAGTGCTTCCTCTTTCTCATCATTTACTTCTTCTTTTTTGGCTTATCACACAAGGAGCCAATTCACATGGCAAAAAAAAAAGAAAACAACAAACAAAAAAAGAAATACAAATAACAACAAAACTCACGCTGCGATTCTTTTTTTTGTTGCTTGATGTTTGTTTTTTTCTTTTGCTTTTGTTTTTTACAATTATTACGCAAAATACAATAACTTTGGATACTCTTGTGAGGTTAGGGTATTGTTTTTCTTTCGGGGGTGGGGGCGGGGGAGATTGCTTAAATAATTTACATACATATTAATCATTAACAATTAATATTAAATGCTAATAATGAAAATAAGGTACTGGGTTCAAGTGTTTTTTTTGTTATTTTTAATATATGAGCATCAACGAATAGTTTCACATAAAAAGTAGTAGTTTCCTCTTCTTATTTACTTTTATATACCTCTCTCTCTCCTCCTACTCCTCTCTAACACTATCCTTATTATCATTTTCATCATCATCATCAACTCTCTTATATAAAGCGTTTTTTGTGGGGATTGCAACAAAGTTTCACAATTGTGTGGTTTTCATTTATCATTTAGCTTTTAAATTTGTTTTCATTTTGAAGAATTGCTTTAAATTGTATTTTTTGAAATATTTATTACATATTACATTATAGTATGTACAATTCAAGAATGTTTAAATTAGAATTACAGTTAGAATTTAAAGCCATTTTTTGCATATATGTATGTATGTATGTTTTAACTCATTTTCTTTTTACAAAGTTTGGTTTTTAAAAAACTAAAAATAATGGAAGTTTATGCTATTATTATTAAGTGTGTTGGTATGCGTGTATATGTATGTGTATGATATCTTAAGGTAGAGAGGCCGTTGAGTTTTCATTTTATATAAATTTAATTATTTAATTGTAGTTTAAGGTTCTTCTTTTCCGTTTAAAGAGGCAAGTTGAATGCATTTTGCGCTGCTTTCTGTTTCTGCAGCGTTGAGTTCGTTGAGTTTTTGCTTTTCCTTTATTTGTTTTTTTCTTTTTTCTTTTTTTTAAGTTGAATTAGTCTTTTGTGATTTGGTGGGTGGTATTATTTGTTTATGTTTATCATTATCAATATTATTATTATTTCTTTTATTATGATTATTATTATCTTGATTAATGTTGATTTATATTTTCGATTCATCGATAGATAATTTCTCTCCTTCTTTCTTTCCTTATATGTGTGCTCTCAACTCTCAACAGTTATTATTTTTAAGTGTTTTCTTTTTCATTTGTTTTTTGTGTGTGTTTTGTTTTTGTTTTATTTTTAAGGTACGTTGCACATTTTGTCCGCTTGGGGAATATAAGTAAACATAAGGTGTACTTATGTAGCGCTTCTAGCGTCTTTTTAATTACTCATAAATACATCATACATATTTATATAATTTATAATTTTACTTATTAATTACATTTTTCAAGTCTATTTGCGTATCACGTTTATAAAACAATGTTCAGTTGTGAAGTATCCGTTATACATACATATAGAGCTCTCTTATCTGTTCTTTCCATCTTCTCTCTATCTCTATCTCCTTCATCATCATCTTCTTTCTAGCCAAGCGTCTATTCTTCATCTTCCATTTTTCTTTGATTCGTTTTAGGTTTTCTCTTTTACTCTTACATTTTCGTCGATTGGCCATTTTCAAAGTTTGCATATTGAAGTTAACAGTTCTTGTTGTTGTTGGTGTTTTTGTTGTCTTTGGGGAATTTTGCATCTTTTTTGTTGTGTATCTCTATGTGTGTGTTGTTATTGTTGCTGTTGTAAATTTTTGTCGTTGTGTTGTTGGTGTGAGGACAATTGTTTCGATTTGTTTCCATTTGTTTACCGTTTTTTCTTTAAATTTTGCAATTTTTTCGTTTCGATTTTTGTTTTTTTTTTGTTGTTTTTTGTTTTTAGCTTCTCAATTTTTGTCGCTGTTTTATGATACATTTGAGATCACAAACATTTACTCATCTTTTTTAATTATTGTTTTTTTTATCTTTTGTTTAAAAAAGTTCAAATTTTCAGTTAAATGATTTGGTTTTTTTTTCTTTTTTTTTTGTAGTTTTTACAATTTTTATATTTTTGATTTTTGTATATTTGTTTTTTTCATTTTTTGTTTGTTTCGCAAGTCATTAACAGGGTCATTGGGGGTCCTCCATGTTCAGTTTGTTGATATCGGTTATCGTTATCGTTACCGTTACGACTGCACATTTAGCAACAGTTTCAGGTTGTGCGTATCAAAGTCATCAAGAAGATTGCGTTTAGATGACTTAACCACGTGATTATGACTGTTATTCAAGTGCAATTTGGATGCACTGCATCTCTCGCCGCGCAGGAGACTCTGCAATGAGAGACCAGCACTGCTGGTAATTAGCTTCTCCTCCGATTTCGAGAGAGTCCAATGTTGCGGCGGCTTGGGCAATGCCGTTGGTGCTGGTGCATCAAAGCACTTGCTGCCCGCAAAATGCGTCAATGCGGTGGGTATGAGTGGGTGTTGGGGCGAGATCTTACCGCCGACACCAAAACTGGTTGTTGTTGCTATTGTTGTTGTTGGACTCCTGCGCTGTTTGCGTGCCGAACCGCCTGCTCCCAAAACTCCTCCTGCTGCTGGTGAATAGCCACCGCCCAAAATCGTTGCTGGTGATTGTCGCACCAATGTTGTTCCCTGTGGCGATCGACCACCGCCTCCGCCTCCATTTCGCCTGCTGCTGCTGTTGTTGTTGGCAAAGAAGAACGCTCCTCCACCGTTACCGCCACCACCACCGCTCATCTGCTGAGGCGATTGTCGCTGTTGTTGTTGACGATTGCGTTGATTATTGGCGCCTGCAGATTGGGTTTGCAATCTCTGCTGGGTACGATTATTGGGCGTGGTTGGGGGCGATGTGCTTAAAGCTTGCTGATGGAAGTGGTAATTGGTGTTGTTGTTGTTGAAGTTTGTACTGCTGGCAATACTGTTGGAATGTGCAGTTACCGAGGGTGTTGTTGCTGTTGTATCTATTGTTGTTGTTGATGTTCCTGTTGGTGAAGCGGGAATTGGGGGTGGGGTCGTTGCGCCTTTTTTCAAGCGTATGGACTTTGTTGCAGATGCTGTTGTCATTTTAATGTTGTTTCTAACGCTATTGTGCGAGTATGTCATAGTAATTTCTTGCTTTCGTCGCTTTCTCTTTCAAAGCTTTTCAAACTGATCTTTTCTTCTTCTCTTCGTCTCTGCTTCTGCTTCTTCTTCTTCAATCAAAAATCGAGCTTTACCTAAATTGCGCGATCTTCTCTCTCTCTCAAATTTCGCTTACTCTCTCTCTTTCTCAATTTAACTGCTTGATAAAATTTCTGCTTTTTTGCCTTTTTTTGTTTTTGGTTATTCGCTAAATTAATGCTTAACGTTAAATATCACACGCACTTAAAATCAATTTTGTTAATTATCGATAACAAAGTCGAACCTGCTACTTTTGGCTGCCTGCTCTTCGTTTCCGTCTCCTTCTCACGTCACTCTCTGGTTATCGATGCTCCCTCTCTCTCTTTCAATCGATAACGGCAAACGGGCGGCTGCTCACGTAGTATACTTTTTGTTTCCTTTTTTTTTGTTGTAGCTGTTGTTCGATTTGTGTCTCTTTTGTATGTACAGCTTGAGTTATATACTTTATATAGTTTAACTTTTAACTTTATGTATTGTTTATCAGTCTGTTGATTTATCTCTTTTTGTTAGGCTATACTTAGCTCTAATTTCCAAATTTTTCTTCTCTCTCTTCCTTTTGCTCTTTTTCTCTTGCTCTTGCCTTATCGTCTTAGCTGTCATCCAAGCCGGGCTGGGTCCTGTTTGTAGTAAGTGAAGTGTAGGTGAAAAGAGAAAGAAAAAATAAACAAGAAAAAAGCGCTTAGCAAAAGGGAAATTGGTGACAATTATAACGAGTTCACATGCATACTTCTTCATACTTGTGTGCGACCCTCTTTTATTTATATGCATGCATACATATTTACACACCATTGTTGTATGTTTATACAACGTGTACTCTACTTGCGTCAACAATAGGTTTTGTTTAAGCCCCACTCAGACTATCTTTATAGCAATGAACAACTTGGAAATTATTCCATTACCTGATTCGTTATCAATTACATATAAAATTAGACATCTTAAATAGAATTAACCAGCTAATTTTAAGTTTTTCTTGGTCTGATTGGGTATTTCCCAATCCTTGGACCTTTAACTTTTGTTTTATTACCCCCAGATATAGATGTTAATTTTAAATTTCAATTTAAATTGTTGATTTTTGTTTAGTTTTGAATTTTATATTGTGTCGTCTGACAATAAATAAATAAAAACACTTCTATATATAAATATATATAACGACGTCAAAACGTGCCGTGTATACCTGAATTAATGAATCAACATACACACACACACACACACGCGTACTCATACATTCATACGCACACTTTACTAATACAATTGCGACTTACTTTGAGTTGTAAACCTTTTCACACCAATATTGTTGTTGTTGCTGCTGTTGCTTTTGCAGTAGTCTTGCTCGCTCACACACTCGCCGATTTTAGTAATGCGGTATGGGAGTAAAGAAGACGACTATATATATGTCGCAGTTATTGATTGCTTTGCAGCTGCGGGGGGTTTTTTCTTTGCCACTTTGTTATACTGATGATTATTACAAATAATTTGCATTTATATTAAGAGTTGCCTTGTTTTCACTGTTGCCAGGTTTAATTAAAATTTGCGATTGTTATTCTATAGAGAAATTGGATTGTTTTTTTTATTGTTTATTTGTATTTTCTGATAGTTATGTACGTATATATTTGTATGTATGTAAAATCACTTTCAAAATGGCGACGGGATGTTTGCTTAAAGGGATTCCGCTTAAAGCTTTCTCCTCTCTCACTTACAGACAAAGGCTCAAAATAATCACACTAATAACTGATTCTGATTCTGTTTTGTTTAACGTAGTTTTCTTTACAAATTTAATTATTTTGTTTTATTTTCGTAAAGTACACCGTTCGTTGGCAATCGCTATCTGCAAATTTGCCACACACAAGAAAAGTTTTGCTTTTGCGTTCTTCTTTTTTTTTGTATTGTAGTTGGTGCTTTTGCTTTTTCTTGGTTTTCTTAGTGTGCGATTAGCTTCACTCGTTGTACTTTGACGCGTATTAAAATATTAAACTTTACACAAATATTTGATTTATATCACTTAAATTAAAGACATTTACAATATATAATTACATATATATATTTTTTGCAGAAATTTTAATCAATATTCAACTTTCTTCTCCTTTACTTATTCTTGCGCATAGGTACGCTCTGCTCGAATTTTCCACCATGACTAACGAACTTCCCTCGTTGGCATGTCATAAGAAATTATACCACAGAATATTCCGGAACGGCATGTCATAGGACATTATGCGAAACCTATTCCGGGAACGGCATGTGATAGGAAATTATGCCCGAAATACCCCGGGCACGGCATCGCATAGGAAATTGTTGCGAAAAGCCCAAAAAATACTGATAAAGTATTTAGCGATGTCTGCCCTGGTTTTATTACGTTTTTGTTACTGCATAACGTAATGACGCAGTAAAAAATAAGATCAAAGTGATCGATAGGTCTGTTGAATTTGAAAATTGATAACTTCAAGTTTATTTTTTATTTTTCAGAAGAAAACATACAAAAAGGTCAAAAAAATAGTTGGGAATTTACTATAGTATGACTCAATTAATAACAATCGGAAACTTCATTATCAGCATCACGTTTTAAAGCATTTATAATGTCATCGAGAAGACAAACCATGTTCTCCTTGCAATCAAACCATTCCTCCTGCTGTACAATCAATCGATCTAAATCAATTTTACTGACTTCTTCCTTCCACTCCCGTACAGAGACAGCAAACTGTTTGTAATAGAACTCGTCAATGTGCCGTTTCTCAGCTTCCTCCTCATGATTGATTTGCATTTGCGACTCGAACGTCTTTTCCAACAGCTGCATATCTTGAGCATTCAATATGGATTCGATGACATCATTTGACAGACTCTCATTCATTGCCGTATTATTCTCTTCATGATCAACGGACATTTCTTGTTCTGGCGAATCGGCTACGAGAATAGTTTCACTATTCCCGACCGACGGCGGCAGCGATTCAATGTGACTTAATACAAACTCAAAGTCATACTTGTTAAGTTTCTCGTTCATCGTTTTGATGCCGGCAACAAGGATTCGTAGCACCTCGGGTGCATATTCCTCTTGCAGGCACTTGAGCATCATTCCATAGTATCCATACTGTTGACCCTCCGCCAAGACTTTGGCTACACGCAATTTAATCTCTCGCTCCGTCAGAGTAACAATCTTTTTGTGCTCCTTGGAGAATGTGACGCTGGGAAAGGCGCCATCGATCATGCCCTGATTCTTGAGCTGACGTTGAAATTCCATTCGCCAAAAGCAGAGAGCATTCACCTTGACCTCCCAATGATGATCACCAACCACACAATAGTTAAGTGTGGAGAAGAGTGTGTTCTTGTATTTGGTCGGTATCTTGCGATGATCGTAGATTTTACTCAGAGTTAAAATCGCCTCTGCACGCACAATATCCTCGTGCTCTCTATAGAGCACGAATAGCAAATGATCCTGCAATTAAACAATATTGATAGAACCAGGAAAAGGTTTTAAACTATATTAAATTACCACTAAATCCAATTGACTGAGACCATTCTCCCAGATCGCATTGATGGGCACCATTTTGGTCAGACACTTGTAGGCGGAGGCTCTCACATATGGTTCACTATCATGTTTGGCCATTTCATAGACAATCGGTGGAATTTTAATGTCGATTAGAAATCGTTGGAATGCAGGAAATTCTATAACAGAATACAGAACAATTAAATTGTGCAATGCAATGCATGATAATTAAGTAACGTACTGATCCGAGAGATGCAGGCAATGGATGTGGCCAATTCTAAAGCTGAATCACGTACTTCCCATGTGGTGTCGTGCATACGCTTTACAATAATGGGGCCAAGGCAAACTAATGCCGAGCCCTGTAGATTATCCACCAGCAGTGCCATATTGGGCGATAAGAAGTGTTCCACTGAGAGTTGAACCAGCTTCAATGCCTGAACAGTGCACTATAAAGAGATGATATTAAGCTGTGATTCATTTAAAGATCTTATGAAACTACCTACAGTTGAATCCATGTTGCAGTTCTCCAGTACATAGGCCAAACAGTTGACCAGGCCAATTGTCTCCACGGACTCCTTCCACGTAATCTTAAAACGTTCAATCAATGTGCGTAGTCCAACAATTACCGAATGCAAGACTCTCGGATCATTGACAATCACCTCTGCGCCACGAGGATAAATATCATAATAATTATTTGATGTGCTTGAGCCATGACAATCCTCAGGATCCATTGGTTTACTAGCATCGCTGAGAGCAACGACTTCACGCAATGCATAGAGCAATGCCTGACAGACGGTAACTGCCTGTTCCCGATCCATTATGAGTTCCAATGAGAGTATGCTGTGTATACATTTTCTTGCCAGTTCTGGAGTAAACAGACTGACGTTGGTGTTTCCCTCGGGCGTAATGAAGGCATCACGAAGGCTATAACACAAACGAAATGTTTGCTCGCAGGACATCTCTAGAAGTTTCATGATGTATGTGTCAAACAGTTCGCTTTTAGATTCATCAGCCATTTTCTTGGCAAATTTCATGGAGAAGAGCAGAGGTAACAAATGACAGCAAATTAATTGATTCTCAAATACAACACGTTCGTCTTGTATGATGATTTCTTTGGGAACACGAGTGCCCAACTTCTTCCAAAGTATATGATGGAGTTCAGCCATTTTAACAAAATTGATGCCATCACAGCGCGTTACACAAAACTTCATGATATTGAAAAATGATAGACCGAATTCCGTGAACTGCTCGGGGGGTTCAGTACAGTCGGGATTAAGGATTTTCTCGTGGAGTAGCAATGCAAAGTAATAGCTGCACAATGTGCTAAACATCTTCTCGGTAAAGTACGTATTGTGCGTCATCTCAACCAGCTTCCAGATGTTTACCTCAATATTATGATGATCTCGCAGAAGGCCAACAATTTTTGTACGCTCCTCACTAACCAGCGTTTGCTGTAATATATAACAGAGCAAATCCACTGCGGAGGTGACCTTGTGCAACAGCTCATTATCATCGACGCTGACATGGATACGCTCCTCTTCTCCGCTGGCATTGTCATTGATCTTATCGGTTATATACACATTATCCTGTATTGGCTTCATAATCTCCGATAGAATCTCCAGGGTGACGGCCTCATCGTGCATCTTGTCACAGAACTTGTACAACATCTCGTAGAGCAACTGACGTGCCTCACGGACAACGTACAGTGTGTGCTCGTTGTTGCTGTACTGGATGAGCACCGACCAAGTGCGGTTCATGCGTTGAAAGGCCAGGCCAACACTATAATTACTGATGGCCTTCATAACGCGTATGCCACTTAACTTTATCGATGGACTAAAATGCTGTTCATTAGCCTGCCTAAAGGTCATAATCCTGCGAATGGCAATTGATTAGTTAGCAATTTATTCTTTGGGCCATTTTCCCATTTTGCCAATAGGTTTTTGACAATATGAGAAACCGTCTCTTAATCTACTCTTACCTATTCATGATGTCCAGTTCCCGCAACCGTATGAGCATCCATTCATTGGAGATCATGAAACCAATTACATTTAGCATAAATGATACAACCTTTGGATGCACTTTGTTGAAATCTTCACTGATCAATGTGAGGCACTTGTCCACCCACTCGACGACAAAGGGCGCTTGCAGCAAGGATGCATTTTCTTGTGGAAGAATTTACCAAATATTATTAGAAATGCCGCCTGTTGCACACAGACTCACACACACACACTCGTACACACACTTACCCTTGGCCTGCAAGTGTGATATGAGCTTTTCAAAGTAAACATTGTCGGTCATTACAAAGTTTTCGCGCAGGAATAGCTCGAAGATCTGCTTGAGGCGAGATGTGATCTCCTCTTGCTTCTGCATCTTTGGGCTGGCACTAATTATGTGTTTACGATCGTTTGGCGCATAGTTTGGTACGCAATTTTTCAAATAATAATGAAATTTGTTTTCTTATCACACAAAAAACAACACTCGCTTCGGCTGTAGTGTGACCAAAGAGTACAAATCTATTAAAGCCAAAAATTTTGTATTTATTATTGGCACTGTTAAGTCGCTTTTAAACTTAACAGTCACTGTTACGTGGCTGTTATGTAGCATATCTTGTTTTTTAATAAACAAAACAGCTTAATTAAAAAATAAGATCACATTAAAATCAATCAATAAGCTATGAGTACACATTTTGTTTAAAGATGAAATCGAAAATTTTGATATTATCGACTGGAAAAAATATCGTGCAAAATTTTATCTTCACGGCAAATATCTATCGATATTTTGATATTTCGATTGGAAATCAACAACAAGAGACTACTCATGAGCAACCCAACAACTACACTGACATCGGACTTCGATATTTATTATGGACAATAATGTAGGACAAACCGAAGAAAAATCAAAAATTGCAGCAATAACAACAAACGCAACGGAAGTAATTGCGGCGACACATAGCAGTGGAACTGTCAAATCACCAACAACCAGCATTTTAGGAAACTCAACATCGTTTTGGAAGAACAGCGGCCGCGCAGTGCCCGGACGGCCAAGTCCAAAACGCGATTTTCACGACAACACAAACAACGGCAGTAAGTCGAGCGCAGCGGCGGGTGAAGTTCTGCGTGATCGTGGCAACGGTAGCGGTAGCGGTACAGGCATGGTATCGACCTTTCGTGACTATCAACAGTCGGTGAGCGATGCCTGGGATACGGGCGACGATGAATTTTGTATTATAAACAACACCGAAGCTGCAGCAGCCGCAGCAGTTGGAGGTATATAAATCCAATCATAGCTAGAATCGAGTTGATAACAATTTGATTAATCCTTGCAGATACCGCTCGCATATCGCGCCAAGTATCACAAACGGTGGCGCTTAATGTCATAGAAACGCATTCGCGTAGCAATCAAAACCACGTCACACTTAATGAGGCCACTGACTCCAACCAACATAGCAATGTGGATGCATCCGGTGGTATTATAGCGGAAGACATTAAGGAAGATCGCAGATCGTCGCATGACAGCAATGATAACAGGTGTGAGAAACATTTGGACAGTGTTGTGTATAGTGTAGCGTGTGCAACGTCAATAGCCTTTTGCCAGTTGTGTAAACAGCATCAACATTTATCAATCATTAGGCCCTGTGCTTAAAAAGTGCATAGAGTCTACACAGTTTGTCAATACCTTCTGCATGAATAACTAGAACTTAGCCACTAAAAGAACTACAGACAAGTACAAGGTCTCCAACAGCCAAGCTTGCCCGTCTGTAGCCTTTTCCACACTTTTTTGTCAATCATATTTAGTTGATTTAGTTTTATTTAATTGACTGCATTGCGCTTCTTACAGATCTCGTTTGAGAAACTATCCTGGTCGACCGCAGCTGCAAAAGATCAGTTCCAATTCACAGGATGGTGAATATGAGACAAAGATTGAAAAGTTTCAACTGCTGCTCAATTCGCCACAGCTCGATTTGGTGGCACTCAAAAAGCTAAGTTGGTCCGGTGTGCCGCGCAAGGTAAACCTAAAAACCGACTCCTTCCTCAATCCAATTTAATCAAAATGAATCCTTTCAGATGCGTGCAGTGAGCTGGCGATTGTTGTCAAAGTATTTGCCACCATCGGGTGAACGTCGCAGCGCGGTGTTGGAGAGCAAACGTCAAGGGTATCAGGATCTGCGCCACAACTATTTTAGGGTGGATAGTCAGGATGAGACGCAACAGGATACCTACCGCCAGATACATATCGATGTGCCGCGCATGAATCCACAAATACCCCTTTTCCAGCAACAGCTCGTGCAGGAAATGTTTGAACGAATCCTTTTCATTTGGGCCATAAGACATCCAGCCTCTGGTTATGTGCAGGGCATCAATGATCTGGTCACGCCATTCTTCATTGTCTTTCTCCAGGAGGTGCTCTCCCCCGACACTGATTTGGAGAAATATAATATGTCCCAGCTGCCAGAGGATACACGCAATATCATCGAAGCCGATTCATTTTGGTGCTTATCCAAGTTTCTTGACTGCATACAGGATAACTATATATTTGCCCAGCTTGGCATACAAGAGAAGGTCAATCAACTCAAGGATCTTATACAACGCATAGATGGTAAATTGTAGAACTTTTTTAATGGAAATCTTTAATTTGAATTAAGATCAGGATCGATTCTGGTTTCGTTCTTGGTACTTTCTGAATAGAAAACTTCGGTAAAAGGCTTAAAATGTTTATCAAACCTTAAAAAAGTAGTTTTCAAGTCATTTTTTTTAAGTTATTTAATATTAGATGCATATAGCAAGCAACAATTAACAGTTGGGGAAAATGTTTTGGTGCTTGAAAATCAATTTGTTGCGGTTCCGGTTTCGGTACTAGATGTGAAACGGATAACGGATGATGTTATTCCCCAATTCGAACTTATTATATCATATATGTAATTATTTGTTTGTTTTACAGTCGATTCGGTATAGTTCCATAATTTGAAGAATAGGCTTATACAATGTGTTGAATAATATATGTGTTTATTTGTTAAATTTTTACAGTCAATCTGCATCGTCATCTACAAACGCACGGCGTTGACTATTTACAATTCTCATTTCGTTGGATGAACAATTTACTGACACGCGAACTGCCCCTGCATTGCACAATCCGATTGTGGGATACATATCTGGCCGAATCCGATGGATTTGCGCTCTTCCATTTGTATGTGTGTGCCGCATTTCTGTTGCACTGGAAGGAGCAACTGATGCAACAGAATGATTTTCAGGTAAATCATTTACTTCCCCTTTCTATTAGTGATTAATTATAATTGTCTTTTGGTGTTTAGGGTCTGATGTTGTTGCTACAAAATCTGCCAACCCATAATTGGTCGGATCGCCAAATAAATGTGCTGCTCGCTGAGGCGTTTCGCTTGAAATTCACATATGCGGATGCGCCCAAGCATCTGGAGACGAAGAGTTGACAAAAATGACAGAAATGATGCATCATCGATGATACGTAACATATAGAAATTAGTTTACTATTTTGCGGTATACATACATACAACAGATACAAACATACATTTATTATTATTATTATATGGTATATATATATACAATTTGTTAATAGCTCTTTTTATTCTCGTTTCGTTTTCTCTTCTAATTTTCTGTGTGTTTCGTTCGTTTTTGCATTTTTTTATTTTTAAAGCTGAAGGTTGCAAATAGTTATTACGCTTTTTCTGTACATATTTAATATATATGAAAATCTAAATTCCAAATACAATTTTACACCATTAGCAAACGAATTAAAGCTACAATAACTTCCAAATAATTTCGGAATTGAAATGAAACAAGTACCAATCTAAATAAAATCATTGCCAAAAGATATTCAATTCAAAAAGTTCAATTAGTTTTTTAGTCTTATCAAATTGTTCGTTTAAAAACTAGTTTTCTTTTAGGATGTTATTTCATTTCGTTTGCTCTGCAACTATTTTATTTTATGGTACTTTCTCAAATTAGCAGGATAATAAAATTTACTTAATTAAGCCAAGTCTATTGTCTAAATAGTTAATCTAACTCTGACGTTCTGCAATGTGCTTCAGCTGCTTGAGAACCGTTTCCAAAAGTTTTTTCTTATCATTTTTGCGGACCAGCGAAAAGATGGGCTTCTTGTCTGCTTCGCGTATCTTCTCCAGTATGACAATTATGGACTGCGGCTGCACTAGATGATAGCGATTCTCTTGTTTACCATAATCATGGAAATACGTACTCCACTCCTCCAGTATCAGCAAATCGAGCAATTGACGATTACGCTGAAAGTATTTACTCAGTTCACCTTCACGCAAACCGGGAACCGGCTCGGAGGCAGCAAAGAACTCGCATTGCATCAGATCCAAATTGATTTGGGTGAGGGCACCCGTTGAGATTTGTTTAACCTCCTCATCATACAGTATGGAATAGATCTTATCGGCAATATGCTCACAGGTTCGACGACAAGCGGCCTGGGCAATCTGTGGCAGTTTATAGGAGAAGTTATCAAAGGTGCTCTTCAAGTAGGAGATCATGTCCGTAATAAAAGCGGATGCAATGCCTGGTGGCTCGACGAGCAGCCAATCATAGGCACTCAATTCGAAGAACTCATCGATCTTAAAGCATATACGAACGGCGACTTGCTTCTCGGCATCCTGACGTGCCACATGGAACATGGCCGATGGAGTTTGTGAGATGCTGCGCTCGGTGTTCGTCATGTGGCAGACAAACTCATCCAGGAAAGGACCTGCCTTGTCCAAATACTGTGTATCGATGATGATCTGTATTAGCTGGATGAGAGTAATGCTCGGTTGTCGAAAGACAACGGAAAGACATCCGCTAAAGCTGCGAGTGAGCAGTAAATTCGCTGCTTTGCGAACCATTGCGGCCACCTCGTTGGGCGAGAGGGTCAGCTCCTCGGCAAATTTCATGCAGGCATACATGAACTCTTTGGCCTGGTGATACACCTCGGGTACCATGCGTGAAAACGGGAATTGCTTGGGGAATGGTGCATTTTCCAATTGCTCCGAGTGGAAGGGAAAACGTTCAATAATGCATTCATATTCCTCGCCATTCTCCACAACCATCGGCACAAACTGTTCCTTGTCCAGAATATCACGGAAGACGTGCACCCAGCGTTGAAGCAACACCTGCCAAACCAGAGCAATTAAGTAAGGATTTAAAAACCATTGAGTCATTGTGATGATCTTACCTCGTTGTAATGATCCCGCATATCGTGTAGCAGCTCCCAAAGTATTTGGACCGTGTATCCGTAGCATTTGAAGGTGTTGATGGATAGCATAATGAGATTTTTGATACGCAACAGAATGTTTGGATCGGTGCAGGATGAGGAGCTCATGCTGATCTCATTGACAAACTTTGTTAGTGAACTAGACCAGAGCTCCTCGAGATAGCTACCAATGACCACATCGCCAGCTGTATTCTTCACATGATCCTCCACCACAAAGAAGCCAACAATTGCACAGATGTATGTCTTGTAGGCCTCCAGATTATCGTGCATATTAGGCGGCGGTTGCAACACTAACTTTGACTGATCCCGTCGCTGCTGGCGATAGTCTTTCTCAAAGTATTCCCGTTGTCCCAGCACCATGTAGATGTGTAAGCAGCGATAAATGGGTGAGAAATCTATTAAATCCTGGGCACTAACATTACTGCCATCATCGTCTCCACCCCCGCTGTTTCCTTGCTGCTTATGCTCCTGTATAATGGCATTAATGTCCCGCTTCTGCAACTGTTTCGTATGTGTTATGGCCAATTCGCCAATGCGTGGTGAGAATTTACGTATATTTTCCAGAAATTCGCGAAAATCAGCAGCCGCTGAGCGTCGTATGTTCTCCTTGATGATCGGTATCTGTGTCTGCATTTGTGTGGCAAAGCGATAATTGTAACGCTGCAGTCGCGACAAATGCTCCGTCTCCAGAGTCTCCAGCGTACGCAATGCCTGATAATATTGCTTATTCTTGGCCTGTTGTGTGAATTTCATATAGCACTCCAGTGCAGGCAGACAGGACTTAAGGGCCTCAATGGCACGGGCAAGATTCGATTCAATTTGCCTTGCTCGCACCAACTCATTTCCCTGTTGGATCAGCGATGCACTTATCGTGCGCAATGATGTGTCCAGGGAATGGACTTCGTCGTGCAGCTGCTTGGCCTGCGTGCGTACCTGTAACAGCTCCTGTATGGAATCAATGAATCCCTGATAGTACAGATTGCAGATGCGTTCAATCTCCTTATCATGACTACGTATACGTTGATCCAGTTGCTCACTGATCAATTTGCTGTTGTTGCCTGTGGGTGGAGAGGGCGTAAATCGACTGAAATTGATGACGAATTTGTTGTGCAAGCTATCAAGGAACTTACCTTCCAGTATCGATCGAAATGTTGGCCCCCAATAATCGTCTACGGCCTCAATGTCTTGTACCGTCACCTTGGACATGATTTATGCTTGCCTTAGGCGATATTTATTGCACTTTTATATAGTTTATCCAAGTTTTTGTTATTTGCGGTAGTTGGGCTAGTGTTAATCAACGTTTTACACACAGCTGGCTTGTTGCGTTTTACAACACACATTCTATTCTATGCATTTCAAGTTGAAGTAGCTCACACACGGTGATACTCTCAACAACCTGTTGATTCAACTTTGCTTGTCCTCCTTCCACTGCGATAATGTAACTGTGTAAGTGATTTAATAGCCTTTCTAAATTAATAAATAGTATTGATATTTAGTAAACAGTAAATATATATGCATTTCTTAAGTATTTTAAATTTTCATCATGCAAACTGAGCGTTGCAGACTACATTCAACTTTCACTTCGACTGAAGCGGTTACTTGGCGTACTGCTTTTTGTTTTGACCAAGTTATTGGGCGCACATACAGTTATGTGGCCAACGTCGTGTCGTCAGCTCAATTAATAAGACCCAAATTTATGTACACGCACGCAATTTAACAACAAACAACAATATCAACATGGCCACTTTACGGAATCGCCAGAATATCACCAAGCCGGAAGTGGAACCACAGCCCAACAACAGCAACAACAACAACATTAACAATAACAATGCAAAGGCTGCTGCGCCAAAAGAGAAAAGTGATCCCATGATATATATAATATTCCTATCGCTACTCTTTGATTTACTTGCATTTACCATCATATTGCCACTGTTGCCATCGTTGCTGGAATATTATCGGGTCAATGATAGTTCCGGTTTGTATGCATCACTTACGACCCGTGTACGCTGGTTCCAGCAGCTTCTGGGAGCACCAGACCGTTATCTGTCGGTTCTATTTGGCGGGTTCCTTGGCTCCATGTTCAGTTTTCTGCAATTCTTGGCCAGCCCCATCGTTGGCAGTCTTTCGGATTATTATGGACGCAAACCCGTCTTGTTGATGTGCGCTGTAAGTTAAACAACTTCTATATTTAATGCAGCTCTGATCAGTTTCACTTTTTCAGTCGGGCATCGCACTATCCTATTTGATTTGGGCCTGCTCCAGCAACTTTGCATTGTTCGTGCTGGCGAGGATTGTTGGCGGCATTAGCAAGGGCAACATCTCGCTCTGCATGAGTGTCATCACAGATGTGTCCAGTGTGCGGACTCGTGGTCGTGGCATGGCACTTGTTGGTGTCGCCTTCTCGCTGGGCTTCATTGTGGGTCCCATGATTGGGGCAATGTTTGCTATATTCTCGAATAAAACCGCCAGCGGTGGTGCCTGGTTTGTGCTTCCCTCTCTGCTGGCTCTGGGATTGGCTCTTGGCGATGTGCTGCTCCTGGTCTTCTGTTTACGTGAAACTCTTCCCAAGGTGAGTACGAAAAGTTTCCTATTGAAATGGTTATAGCTTCTTTCGCTTGCAGGAGAAACGCGCTCGAGAAATCTCCTCGGCTTTGTCGTACGGTCTGCAATTACTTAATGTCTCATCTATATTTAGGTAAGTTGTTTTGATTTAATTAGCGTATCTGGCGAAACAAGTCGTGTGACTCTCTTAATTATTATTACTATTCGTTGACATAAACCTGCCCCTCAAAACAAACCCAACCGGTTTTCTATGTTGTCACTATCTTGCCGGCAATTGGGCACGTATTCAGTGGGGTTTGTTTGAATTGTCTTATCAATGGACACGGTCACAGCTAGTATCGATTAATTGAAAATAGTTAAACTATGACTAAACATTTCTTTGAGAACATACTAGCTAATCTAACATACTTATGTCTGTGCCAGTTTAATGATATCAATTTAATTTCTTAATCCACTCCAAATTCAACCATATTTGAAAAGATTATAATCTTAAAATTAATTTTGTAACACCCAAAAATGTATTTTGACCTATATATTTGATTTTTATTATCATTGTAATTAGAGGAAAATTAAAATTAAACACAAAATCTGAAAATTAATTTGTAGTTTATAAGTTAAGAATATTTTTAATTTACAAGATATATCCACACAAAAAGTATCTAAAATCGTCAGATAATTATTTACATTTATATACTCAGTTTATATTCCTTGTTGACTTGTTTTTCAAACTGTTTACAGATTTGCTGCCATCAAAAATGTGCCCAAAAAGGATATTCAAGCACTCCGTACCATTGGATTAATATACTTTCTGTATCTATTCCTTTATTCGGGTTTGGAATTTACAGTCACATTCCTAATGTATCATAAATTTGGCTACACGTCAATGGATCAGGCTAAAATGTTTCTGACTACGGGTGTTGTGATGACCCTGCTACAGGGTTCGGTTGTGCGTCGTTTACCCGAAACCAAGATCAAAAGTTATGCCATTTTTAGTCTTTATTTGATAGTGCCTGCATTTATATTGGTTGGTCTCGCCGAGAATAGCCGAATGCTCTACGCAGGCATGATTTTATTTGCAATCTCCACCGCCTTCGCTGTCACTTGTCTAACCACCTTGGTATCCAAGTATGGCAATGATGATCAAAAGGGTTCAGTATTAGGCATATTCCGTTCTTTGGGTGCACTGGCTCGTGCTCTGGGTCCAGTTGTTGGATCTATAGGTATGCCTTTTAATGCATTCTGTGCAATGTTATATTTCATTCCTTTCTTTTATTTCAGCCTTTTGGTGTGTTGGTTCAAAGATCACATATATAGCTGGCGGGCTTTTGCTTATCTATCCAGCGTTTGCATTGCAACGCGCGCGTATTTAAAACGTATTTCCAATGTGCTATAAGAACAAAGTTTACTCATTTTGCGGAACAATATGTATTCTGCTAGTATTAGTTGCACTATATACTTAACTTATTGTTTTTATACAACATATGTATTAAATTAAAAAATATTTTTATATATTTTATAAATGAATATCTGTCAAATGCTAATGGAGATTCTTTTAATACTTGTTTCGTGTTTGAAAAAAAATTTCAGTGCTCCAGGGCTGCTGCGTTTCAAAACGATGGTGGCGCCATCTTTTGTTGTTAGCGCCTCCACCTGTCATGTGGTTGACTTTTAAAACAAAATTGACTAGTGTTGGGTAAGCACTGCTCATTTAGGTGAACATGTGAATGCAACCCAGCACTACTAATATTGGGAGTGACTAAGCCTATGTGAGTGTGTGTCGCGAGAAAGAAAATTATAAATAAATGCATTAAAAAGCCACAGAAAGTGGTAAAATTTTATTGCTTTCATTCTCGCACAAAGGTTGCCTGACGTGTAACATAGAAAAGCGATTAAATAACGCCTATTTGCATCAAATTTGATATAATTTTTCTTTCCTTTATATTGGTCCCCGATTACAACTACAAATATAAAAGTGTACAAAGTGTGAGAGCAAAATACACGAAAAAAACGCATAAAGAAACGGCGGCGCGCAAGGATTATTGGATTTTACCTTACACGGACACACACACAGACATCCCAATCGGTTGGAGCAGGAGGAGCAAAACATTAAAAACACAACAAAAATGGGTGCAAGGGAAGACGAATACGATTATCTTTTCAAAGGTAAGTGTAAATTATGAACATGACTTTTAGATTTTGTGTGTGTAGCTGCTGCTGCCGTTGTAATTAATTATGAGCTAGCCGCCGGTGGAACATGGGAATTTTGAGCAGGAGTAAATGTGCTTTCTGTTTATGTGCCATAATGACGCAGTAGTTCAATGGCACTAATTGAAACTAATTGGAATAACAAATGCAGACAAATCTGTCGTACATACATACATACGTGATGTATTTATGCAATGTAAATAAGCATGTATGTTTGTATGTATGTTTTTAGTTAGCGATGTCCGATCGGATTTATTTGCCGAAAAACGCCCCCTGTCGTGGCATTGCTGCATTTTGTTACTGGTTGGAAATGCTGTGTTTCTGTTGCCCTTTTCTCACTTGCGCGCTCTCTTTCTACTCTCTGATGGAGCGTCTTCAATTTTCTCCACCCCTCTTCTCTTCATACGCGTAACTACTTTGCCGTTAACTGCTGTCAGTTTGTCATTGCGTTCCCATTGCCGTTCTTTCTTTGCTTCTTTCTGCTGCCAGCAGCCAGCGTGACACGTTGCATAAATCGTAATAATAATCATGATAAAAAAAGCACATATGAAGTTTTTGTTGTTACTTAGATTAGAATTTCTGCTATTAAAACATCTATTAATATGTATTAGTATGCCTATTGAAATGTGTGTATTTAATCTTTTGATGTTGCTGTTTTAGTATTGAATTTTCGCAATTTCTTTTGCATATGTTTATTTCGCTCAGCTTGTACTAGTTGTGTAGTTTTTGTTGTTGTTGTTGTCGCTCTCTTCCCACACTCTCTCAATGGACACTGTTGTTGTTGTTGATGTCGTCGCTCAGCGGATGTTTAAGCCGCAGCTTTCTGCTTGCACTGTGGAACAAGTTCAATTTTTGTTTATCAAATCCAATAAAGCAGAAATGCATTTACAACTATTCTCAACCCCAAATAGATTCGACTTGAATGCGGGCAAAGAAATTTATAAATTGACACAAGCTTCTCACACTCACACTTCCATTTGAAGTGTGTACATATAGTTTCTTTGTTTGGGAGCTTTAAGTATTTGTATTTGTGTTTAGGTATTTTGGGGTCACATATTCTCAGTGTTCTCTCTTTGTTCTCTCGTTTGCATGCGAGCACGAGCACTCCGTATAAGTTATTGCGCTTTAACAAATTCCAGCCGAGCTCAGCTCCGTTAGACTTGGGTTTGTGTGTGTCCGATATAAATCTCGGGTATTAAGCGGAAGCGTAAGATCTTTAGTGATATTTGCAGGCATTTTGACTTTAGTTCAATTTCACAATTAATACTATGACACGCAAATGACATAGAATTCGTTTTTTATGGCATCAAATTTGGCATAGTGTGACTCATTAAAAAAAAAGCACTTAATGATAAGCGCTTAATCACTGGTTAAAAGCAAATGAACAAAACCCCAACTTGCTAAATTCATTAGTACTATAGACACATGAATAAGTATAATGATGAGAGCAACATGTTAACCGCTTCCGTTAAAGTTAGATGTAATTTACTATTAGAGCTACACTTGATCGTTAAAGAAATCATAAAGAGAGGAGAAGCTACGTAATGAATCACCGTTACTCGTTACGTTACTCCAGAGCTGCTGTCAAAAGCAATCACAGTGCTGATAACTCTGTAGTCAACTTCAGAGAGAGAGAGAGAGAGAGTGCGATAGGCAAAGAGAGAAAGATATAAGAGAGAGCAGGGCTAATATTGTCGCATGTCAGATAAACAAACTCAAAAAAAAGGGGTCAAAAAAACCGTGGTAATAATTAGCGCTGATTGGCTCGTTGAATTTGATACTTGTGGAGTATTTTAGCTGTCAAATTGAAAAATACCTATCGGAAGAATAATTGTATTATTGATTAAAAATTGAAATTATTGAGAAACTATGGAAATATTTACCGCTCGCTGGACGCCCCTTAATTCAATATATGCCATCATTTTTGGGGGAGGGGATGATGAGGAGACGCCCATAAAACGCTTGTTTTTATGACCGTCACACTAAAATCCATCCCCCCCGAAAAGCATAGCAATTTATTGTGCCTGCTGACCTTGAGGCACGCGCTGTATTTTGCCAATAACTGAATACGAGGACATGGGCGCAAACCCTTCTCCCCTCCCCCAACCAGTTTGGCACTGTTAAATTATGCAACTGCTATACAGAGGAGAGAAACAGAAACAGTCAAAAGTTTTCTATTTGCTTTAATGATGATTTCTTGAAACCCACTTTTTGCAGTTGTGCTTATCGGTGACTCTGGCGTAGGCAAAAGTAATTTGCTGTCACGTTTCACGCGCAATGAATTCAATTTGGAGTCGAAGTCGACAATTGGCGTTGAGTTCGCAACACGCAGCATAGAGGTGAGTGGTTGGGGGGGCCACCAATTATATATATTTATATAATATGCATGCTATATTCCCATTGGTAAGGTCGATGGTAAAACAATTAAGGCGCAAATCTGGGATACGGCTGGACAGGAGCGTTATCGGGCCATCACCTCTGCCTATTATCGTGGTGCGGTTGGAGCACTGCTTGTCTATGACATTGCCAAGCACTTGACGTACGAAAATGTAGAGCGATGGCTGCGGGAGCTGCGTGATCATGCCGATCAGAATATTGTCATAATGCTGGTAGGCAATAAGTCCGATTTAAGGCACTTGCGTTCGGTGCCAACGGATGAGGCGAAACTGTTTGCGGAGCGCAATGGTTTGAGTTTCATAGAAACATCAGCCCTCGACTCGACGAACGTTGAAACCGCATTCCAAAATATACTCACAGGTGAGTTGAAACGATTTATGATCAGTGGGATAAATGTATAATTGGTAAATCAAATTATTTTCACAGAGATCTATCGTATTGTGTCGCAGAAACAAATTAGAGATCCGCCTGAGGGCGATGTCATTCGTCCCTCTAATGTGGAGCCCATCGATGTAAAGCCGACTGTTACAGCTGATGTACGCAAACAGTGCTGTCAGTGACCGCCCGAAGCATTCGCCGCAGCATCAGCAACAGAAGCAGCAGCAGCCCCCCGCAACAACAGCCAGAACAGCAACAGCAACAACAATTACAACTTCAACGTCAACTTCAACTACAACAACGGCATAAGATGTTATTTTTAAACAACAGCCACAACAAGCAATCTGTCATTTATGCATGAAATCAGCAAACACCAGCAACAACAACAACAACAAGAACCGCAACATCAACATCCGGCTGTAGTTAACTGCAGTTTAAACTGAAGTTTTATATATGTACACATATAAATAATATATCGCATAAAGCGTCGATGCATATTCGGCGTCTGAGCAAAAAAAAAAATAGAAGAAAAACGAAAACACTAAAACACTCCAAATTCAGTTTAAGCTGTAGCTGTAACTATAATTTATATAAATATACATAAATGCTAATATTAAAAATATTAATATTATTAATTTTCGCAAACATAAATACATAGTTGTAATTTTCAAAGAAAAACAAACATGAGAAACCAACAATATTTGCTATGTACGTTCTATTTAGCTGCCGCATTGTTTTCCAGCATATAAGGCATATTTAATATATACGTATAATGAAGAGATATGGCTCTCGGCCTGGCCCCGTTTCGTTATTGCCTATAAATTAAACTCCATTACCTTTTACCTTTCCGTCTTTTGTCCAGAGTCGAAGCTGCTCTTATCGTTGCAAAATCATTTTGATTATTGTAATACATTTTTTTACGTCTAAAATAAAAGTGGAACTTGAACCTTTAAACTGCGATTAGTTTTAACATAAATTCTAAAAAATCATAATCATAATTGTTTACTTTTATTAAAATTTGAGTATTGGCCACCACACGAATTCTTTAAAACTAGCTGATAACAAATAAACAGTTGTAAAACTTTAAATGCAGAAACGGCAACATAAACAAAAGCAAAACTAAATACATCATTTGTGTTTGCTATGTTGAGTGTGATTAAAAAAATAAATACAATTAAAGTGAATCAAACCTATAGTTTTTCTGAATCGCATGCGCTGGTTTTTTGAAATTTTAAAAATTCAACCGCCAATAAGACAGAGTGACCACAATACACAAATTTTTCATAAGATTACGGTAAATTTGTGAAAAAGATACTGTGGCGCCATCTTTTGTTTATTAGCGCTGCCACCAATCTTGCCGTTTACCTTTGGAACTAAATTCGTATTAAAGTCTCTTCCAACACTAGCAAACGCACAAACACGTGCGGTTGCAGTTTTTATTTGTTATTTATTGTTATAACTTAAAATGGGACGCGGTAAAAAGAAAGTACATCCTAAGACGCGTACGGCAGCGTTCAAGGCCAGCGAACCGAGCGAAGTGGTAGAAGCACCACATTCCTTCATAATTCATCGTGGACTCTCCTGTCCGTACATAACAGACCTTACACTTGATGTTCGGCGTATAATGGAACCCTTTACGGCAACAAATTTGCGAGAGAAGAAAATGAATCGTATCAAGGATTTTGTAAGCTTGAGCAGCTTCTTTCATGTGTCGCATATGGGCATCTTCAACAAAGCCTCCACTCAGTTGTCCTTCAAAGTGGTCCGTTTACCGCGTGGTCCATCGCTCACATTCAAGGTTTGTTGATGTGGAACCTCGATAAAGTGCAATTTAATTGTTTATTTTCCTTTAAAAGGTGCATCAGTTCACGCTCGCTCGAGATGTCATTTCGTGCAGTAAGAAGCAAATGATGGACGTTGATCATTTCAAGCATGCACCTCTTGTTATCATGAATAACTTTAGCGGCGATGGCAAACATTTAAAACTGATGGCGACAACTTTTCAGAATATGTTTCCATCAATTAATCTGGCTCAAGTTAGCATCGATACCATTCGCCGATGCGTCCTCTTTTCGTACAATACAGAAACGAAGCTAGTGGAAATGCGTCATTATGCGGTACAAGTGGTACCGGTGGGCTTAAAGAAGGCGGTACAGAAAATAGTCGGGGGCACCGTTCCCAATCTTAGCAAATGCAATGAGGTTGTTGATTTTGTAACGAGGTAAGATTAAGATTTTTAATTTAAAATACTAGATTCCCTTATACAGTTTGCTTGTACAATTGCAGGGATGGTTATGCATCCGAATCGGAAGCTGAGGATGATGAACAGTCTCACGTTGTATTGGCACAAACATTGAAGAGTAGAGGAAATTTGGAGGATTGCAAAAGCTCCGTAAAATTACACGAAATCGGTCCCCGTCTCACAATGCAGCTAATAAAGATTGAGGAAGGCTTATTAACCGGTGAAGTGCTCTACCATGATCACGTTGTAAAAACCGAGGATGAAAAAGAAACGCTACGCAAATTGATTGAAAAGAAACGTAAACTAAAGGAGCAACGGAAGAAGCAGCAAACCGAGAATCGTGCACGAAATTTGAAATTGAAAAAGGAGCAAAATAACACTGCAAAGCATGAAGAAGGCAATGAAAATGTTAGTGATGACGATGATGCTCAATACTATAAGGATGAAGTCGGCGAAGATCCAGACGAAGGTGAGTTTTTATATTAACAGCAATGTTCTTGGATCTCATAACTATGTCCTTTCCAGAGCTCTTCAAAAATGACAATTCATCTCGGAAAAGGCACAGACTGCCAGGCGGCATGAAGTACAAGAATAAGAAACCGAAACTGGACAAAAAGCCTATGAAGAAGAGCTTTAAATCAAAGTAGCGTTGTAAACTATTTTTTATTAAATGCCTAAGAGTGTACTGCTATGATTTATTTTTTACGATGAGATAGTTATTGTCTAGCTGAACATGCGCTGCACAACCTGTTTGTAGTTGGCATTGCTATTCTTCCAGCTCGCAGCGATATTATCACGTAGTTTGGCAAATTCCCGTTTCTCTTCATAGTTGGGCACACGCTCAATTGTTTGCTGTGCCTTCTCAAATTCCTTTAGATTATAGAATGCCAACGCACGCCGATAAATGCTCTTCTCACTTGGATTACTCTGTGTTTCCACAAATTCAGTGTGATAGATGACATGCTCGTAGCGCTTTTCCTGCAGCAAACAAGCGGCCAAGTTAGTTTGGATTTGAACAAATAGTGTCTCCACATCGCTACCATCAATGCCATTCTCTTGTTTATCCAATTTATCGAATGGTTTATATGAAATCAGCAGTTTGGCCGCACGTGCGAAGTAGTCAAAGGCAAATTTTGGAAAGGTCTTGAACATGGAAACGCCATTTTCTTTGTAGCGTAGTGCCAATTTGTAAATTTCACCCGCATTTAACTTCTCTACCTGTGTGTTGCTTATGATGCGCTCCAATTTAAGCTCGACGTTTAAACGATCCCCAGTTTTTGTATCAATGCTGCATGCGGAGGTTTCGCCTGGCAAAAACTGCTGTAGAAGTAACTCCAAATAGCAATCAATGGGAGTCAGAGCTGTCCCTAATTCCATTGTGTGCTGCTGTATCTCATTTTTTCCCAGGTATTTACTTGGCCGGTCACCCAAGTTTTCGCATGGTTTGTTTACTTGAAATACCACTGTACTATTTGCAAATGGTTTCTCAAGATTCTGGAACTGTAGACTCAATACCTTCTTGTGCAGGCCCCTCGTGCTATCCGTCCACTCTTTGCCGATGTACCAATCCATAGTTAAATTGTTTTTAAATAAATCTAACTCGAAATGAATTGTATGCTTATTTTTATTGTTGTGAACGACAGGCACGGTAACGAAATTGTGTGCCCGTTTGAGGAAATCAGAAATATAAGTCGCTTCTTAGCAAACCTATCGTTATCGATATTTCAAGAAGTGCGATATAATAGTGGATATTGGCAGAGCTGAGATTTTTCGTTCAATTTGCTGAATAAGTTCAATCGATAATTTTTGAATCGTGAACTAAATCAGTTTGCTAACTCGAAATAAAAGAAATCCGCTTTAAATTTTTAAATTTATAATTAATTTGGTTTGCTTTAATTTAATCTTCTGCTTTTAATAAAACAATTTTATTTATTTGATTTGAAGAAGTTTAAATGAGAATCTATCGATATCGATATATCAATATAGCTTTAACACTTTTTTGTAATAGGTGGCGCTTTATTTTAAAAATTGAGCGCCCGTTAAGCTTAAAAATATTGACTTGATTGTTCAATTTACATTTGTGCTATGCCGTTTATTTTGGGTGGGTGCATGTGTGTGTGTTGTGCGTTTGAACTTGTAAAATATTTGTTGTTTGGAATAATTCCAGATAATGAAGACAAATTATAAAAAAATAATTCACCAATGCTTGTTATTAAATGTTGATTCTTTGATTTCAATTTGTGCACAATTTAATTGCACTAATTGTTGAGAAAAAACGTACAATTTGTTTGTGTTTTATATCACAGCACCGAAAAAAAAATTAATTTATCCTTATTCCTTGCGAGCTCAAAGGTCTGCACCGGACGGCAACTAAATTGCTTCTGAACGGTCCACACAACGCAAGCGGCCAACTAGCCTCAGCAGCGGCGCAACAGTTGAGAGAGAGAAAGCGTCAAGTACAAGGAGACAGTTGGCAACAGCGAGCATACACACGCACACACTCTCAATCGTTCAACAGCGAACATACACACGCACACACTCTCAATCGTTCAACCGCGAACATACACACGCACACACTCTCAATCGTTCAACCGCGAACATACACACGCACACTCTCAACTGCTCAACAGCGAACATACACACGCACACTCTCAATCGTTCAACAGCGAACATACACACGCACACACTCTCAGCGAACAGCTCTTAGCAGCGCTCTCTGTGGATCACCGTCCACTGCTCAGAGAGCTGTTGGTTTGGTAGGCGCCGTACACTGGTATGCGTGCTACATTTATTTATGTACGCTTGCTACTGCAAGTTGAGGGCATTCAGAATACAGACGCCGGTGCGTACACATGTCAGGTAGTGACCGCCTCGGTGCGTACTGCGCCCTTCATTATCGACAACTCCACACAATATATTATACATAATTAAAACGTGAATGGTATAGGTATACAAACATTCAATTTAAAGTTTAAACAACTCATATTTCAATTTGTGCATATTTTAAACTTGGTGAAAAATAACCGCAATAATCGAAACTAACGAAAATAATTCGTTGACGAACAATCAACCAACTAAGCAAAATATTCGATATAGTTAATAAAATACTGAATAAGTTCATTTGTTCATTTCGATGACCCGTTCATTTGAACTTATTCAGAAGGAAACGACCCAACTC